>NIPM01000254.1:62371-93667 GCA_002738285.1 Holacanthella duospinosa | reverse complement strand
TCAGCCCCGCCACAAATTTCATAATCTGAAGCATAGTATGGTAATCTTCAAACTTGAGTAAAGACTAGCGATTGACCTTCAATCTTTAAAATTTCTTAATCTTCAATAATTGAAGATTATAAACAGTTTTCAAGTATCACACAAGCATATCTTACAGTTTCTTCATTTTCACTACCAAATGACAGAGAGACGTGTTCCAAAGTTGTTTGATTGAACGAGTATTCTTCATTATCATGTGACTCTGAGCTTGAACTAGAATTTAAAAGCACGAAGTGTTAGATAAGTATTTTAAATTTAAGAATTGTTCTAATTTTTACTGAATGTGGAGTTTACAGTTTTCAAATTAAAGTGTTAAAAGTTTTAAAATTGAAAGAGAAATGGCTGAATTTATGAAGTGACTTCGTCAGCCTCAACTTTGAAAAATAATCCTTCTCTTTTGAAATGTCATTTTGTGGACAATATTGAAGTAGAGAAAAATCATTTGAAACATTTGAAATAATCTTCTCGTAATCGTAAACCGTAAAATAATGCAACCTATAAAAGAAAAATTAAATAATGGTTAATTAGAGAATTTCAATCACAATCTTAGAGATTATACAGTAACTCCATCTAGTTAGTTCCTCACGTTCCCTTCACCTCCACTTTCCTCGTCTTGTAATGATTTTACGCAGTGATTGCTTTAACCACTACTTTAGGAATTATAAAAATGATTGTCGATCCAAAATAAAAAATTGAATTAAAAATTCAATACCATTTCATTCTACTAAATCACTGTAATAATCAAAAATTTTTACTGTATTAAATACGAATTATTTAATTTTTGAGATAAACTAATTTACAAAATGGAAGCCCTTATAATAATAAGGGCTTCCATGTTGTTATAAGGAAAATTTTGTTTTGCTCGTTGCCGCCGCTTGATTTTTTTTTTTTTGAGATTTCATACAGTTCATGTAGTAAGACTGAAAAAAATTTCTTTATTTTTTATTTTGATTAAAAAACAATTTTTTCATTTTATTTAAAAATCATTAATTAATAATTAGTATAAATTTTAATTAAACATTCATTGGTAAACAATAAAACGACTCTCATCTTCCAGAGACAGGTACCCCATAAGTAAGAAATTAAAATTGTACTTTTTGAATATAGATGGTTCGGTTAATCATCAAACTCTAGGGTTGTTAGGGTTTGTTGATTCTTCAGGTTATTAGGTTTCTATTCTAATTGTTACAGAGAAGACAATCTGCAGCTCCTAAATAAAATAGTAGTTATATGAATACAGTTAATTTTATTTAAAATAAATAATAATTATTATAATTTATTATAATTTCTTTAGTTAATTACCATATTTTCCACCACCATGTCCTGCAGGTAAGCCTAAAAATCAAAATTATGAATTATACAATAAAAATTATTAATCTTAATTTAAATTTCCAATTTTTCTACACACTTACCTTTGACTGGTCCATTAAATTTTGAATATTCTCCTAAACTTGTGTCAACACCAAATGGATATGATTCACCGGTACGGATATTCCGTTGTCCTTCGGATATAAAAATAAGTCCACAGATTATAAGACAAATAAAAAAAATTGTAAATTTGTTACTAATCATTTTTGCAAATTGGCAAAAAAAAAATTATGAAGATTTGGTTCTGAAAATGAGGAAGAAACACACCAAGGATGGAAATGATTATGAATCCACTGTACGAATTTGCACTAAAATATATACCTTAACATGACCCAGCTTGAATGAGAAAAACACGAAGGAAAATCACTGAGGGACCCTAGAGTACTTTACATTGCATTACAACATAATTAATTTGATGATACTGATCATTCAAGTTTTGTTTTTTATAAATAATAGTAGTAGTCAAAATACTAGTTGGTGGGATACTGTAAAATAATTTTGTTGTCAAATAATTTTCATTTCCCTCTTGTCTTGTTAATTGAAATGGGCCAAGGATCCCACGCTATGGAGTATTCAAGTAAATTATTATAAATTATAGTGATGGGGGTAGGGATTCAAGTCTCACGGATGTGGTTTGTGGTTGATGTGATGATGTTGGATGATACGACTTAACATATCTTTTTTCTTACAAACAATTGATTGAGGAAGCAAAAGTAGACACTTAAATTTGCAAAAAAAAAAAAAAAATTTTAATTCAAAAGTGAAAGGTTGTTAGTTGAATGATAATTTAGCAGCGGTGAAGTGAGTACGTCGTGACGAGATGATAACTATTATATATCGAGTAAAATGGCGATAAAATGGCAAATACGAAAATATCATACAAATTAAGTCAATCACAAAATCTGCAATTATATAATTAACAATTTATATTGCATGCAAGCAACTGATCTATTGTTAGCCAAATGAAATTCCCTAGGAGTGTGAGTACTTGAAACATGTAGTTTAATTATTTTTGATTAGAAACAATATGGGAATTTTTATATTAAATTATAATGTATCTCCAGTGTATAAATCTCGCACGAAAGTAATTCATATTAAATATTGTTAAAAAATTATTACCTAATATATTTTTTTTTCATNAGTGTGAGTACTTGAAACATGTAGTTTAATTATTTTTGATTAGAAACAATATGGGAATTTTTATATTAAATTATATGTATCTCCAGTGTATAAATCTCGCACGAAAGTAATTCATATTAAATATTGTTAAAAAATTATTACCTAATATATTTTTTTTTCATTTTTTTTTCATTTTAAATTCGTTGATAACGACACAGCTAATGATAAAACTTTCCTTTCCTTTTTTACCGGAAACGAAAAGGAATTGACAAGGAAAAAACGAAATCCGAAAACGAAAAGGAAATAGTAAAAGGAAAGGAAAATTTTTTTGTAATAATTTTTTAGAATCAGCTTTAGCTGTTAAATTGTTATATTTGTTAACTAACATACACTAAATCTCGGACAAGCCGAACCATGAGAAACCGGAATACTTGGTCCGTGGTAGCCGAGGCAAAACACACCTGATATATGTACCGGGACGGTGAAAAGACGATCGTGGTAATGGTAACCGAGAGTTGGTTTATAATAATGTTCAGCTTAGGCGAAATTTACAATACTTTCTCAATAACTCCCGAATTTACCTGGAATGTTCGACTCAAAGTTATGACTCACAATGACTCCAACATCCTTATAGAGCTGGAGTCACTAATTCCTTCATACCTCCAGCCTAAAGATTCACTAATTCTACCCATATAATTCTTTATGCAAGAATCAGAAGTATGTCACTCAAATTGTGACTCATTGCCTCATAATCAATAACTATATTTGTGACTCCAAAGTTACTTATATAGTTTAAATATCAGTATAAAACCTGTAATTTCCCAAAATACTGAATGACTGCGTCATAATTCAAAGTCACATGGATAGTACTAAGAGTCACCATAGCGCAGTGACTCACCCGCTCAGCCAACGACAAAGGTAACACGTGATTAAATGTCACTGTGTATGAGTCCTTGAGCTCCTCAATACACAGGAAAAATCAGTAATATTTGATACATTTCGGACTTTATTACTTATATCTGAAACTTTTATATATATTTTAAAAACATCTGTTTCCCATTTGCTTTCCGTTTTCGTTTAAACTGAGAACGAAAAGGAAAGAAAACAAATGGTTCCGTTTTGAAACATTTAAAAACGAAAAGGAAAGTAAAAGATTTTTTATTTTCATTTTTAAAGTATAGCTTATCATCAGACGTAGACACGACAACCCTAATCTTTGCGTCAAAAAGGTTTAAAATTCAATGTTAATCCTTCCGTTTTAGTAAGTTTTGAGGAGTGATTTTTGGGTTTTGTTAATTAAATAATAATATAAAACCAAGTAAGCCTTGAATGATTTTATTACAAGGTTCATTTTCTATCTATTTTTAGACTCCTCTGTATTATTATTATAATCTCTAACCTTTCGACTTCCACAGTTAATAAAGTATAATAAAGTTGGTTGTAAGGACGTCTGATGATGAAAGGCCGTTTAATTTTAATAACTCATATTTTTTTTAATTTGAAACAGAGTCTTCTTATATTCTCCTAAATACATAGTATGGTATGAATTATAATTTTTTAGACTATGGTTGATATTGCGGTTATCCTAATCATCCTCTTCATTGGACACTGTCTGTTAATCTGACAGGGTCAGGATTAACTGGTCGTTAACTTTAGTGGGTGGACAGAGACGTCAGTCCATTTTTTTAAACTAAATTAAAAGTTACATTTTCTCTGGATTTTTCTGAAGCAGAATTTACTAGTCAAGAGTTAACTAATAAGAAATCAATATTATAATTTTTGTTAGTTTTTGGTATAAATAANCTGTTAATCTGACAGGGTCAGGATTAACTGGTCGTTAACTTTAGTGGGTGGACAGAGACGTCAGTCCATTTTTTAAACTAAATTAAAAGTTACATTTTCTCTGGATTTTTCTGAACCAGNTTTTTTAAACTAAATTAAAAGTTACATTTTCTCTGGATTTTTCTGAACCAGAATTTACTAGTCAAGAGTTAACTAATAAGAAATCAATATTATAATTTTTGTTAGTTTTTGGTATAAATAAATGTGTAGTGTAATTTAATTATTCGTATTACTATTAATTGAAGTAATCTACCAAAACAGGTAAGATTAATAGAAAGAAGAAAAAATAATTTAAAAAAAAGTTTTGTACAGACGAGTCACACAATAATTTAAATTATACCGGGTGTATCAACAACAGTTCCCTCAAGAAACTAGAAAATTTCAATTCCGCCAATCAGATCAGACTAAAATTTGAATATTAAAATGTGATTGGCGGATTTAAAAAAAAAACTTTTCTTGGATTACGTTTTACTCAAACACCCGGTATATTTCCAAAATTTGTCAATTCCACGAGTCTGCGTCAACATCACTGTCACGGTCACATTCAGTCACACGTAATTCATTTCAAAAATTCACTATACTGTATTTATTATTACTTTTTTTTTGTAATTGAAATGACGGAGTTGGCAAAGTCTATTGGAAAATAAAAGTTTTTAAATAGAACTTTTATACCGAAACAGTAAAACTCAAAAGAACAAAGTTTTTCCGCGTTCCACGTAGAGTGCCAAATAACAATAGTTAGGTAAGTAATAACTTATCATTTTACTTCGTAATTATTTCTTAAGTTCTAAATTATAAATATAGTCAATTAGTAATCTAGAATTAATTTCTTACTACACTTGTGAATAATAATTTATAACAATCCAGCTCTCAGTTGGTCTCATGTAAATTAATTCCACATTTCACATTTCAGCATTTTTATTTGCCCGTGGGATTTTGTCTACCTGGTTGAACCAGATTCAAAATTTTTTTCCATTTATACCGTCTTTTTTTTATACTTTCGGTTTAGTAATTTTGAAATACTACATATAATTAATGAAATCATTTTTTATTTATTGTTTCTAGAGTTCGTATTCGATGAGCTTTTGATATTAACTGTGTGGTGGTACTGGTAATTAATGGAATCAACTAAGCCTATAAGGTGTGCAATTTGTGCAAATCTAGGACTCAAACAATGTCAAGCTTGTCAAAAAATATTCTATTGTTCTATTGAACATCAAAAAGAAGATTGGAAGCGTCATCGAGCGGAATGTTCTCCATTTATTCTTCGTAGTAATGATGAATTAGGTCGCCATTTTGTTGCAGCAAGAAAAATTCGTGCAGGTTCAATTATTCTCGATGAATATCCACTTATTTTTGGTCCACGGTGGTCATCAATTGGTCAAACTTCAAAAAATTATGAATACTGTCTTTCATGTTGTAAACCACTCCTGGACAAGCGGAACATATGTCAAAAATGTACATGGCCACTCTTTTGCAGCATCTCATGTACAAAGGTATGCTGATTTTATAAATTTGACAAATGCTTTCAAATTTTTATTATAATTTTGTTTAAAATTTTGTTTAAGTTATAATTAATCGAACACATTTTGTTGAGATTTGTAGACACAAGCGCATGCGGAAAATGAATGTAGGCTGTTCGTGAAGAAAAAAGTAAAGTACCGACCTATTGTTCTTCCCTCGCCTGCCCTCTACCGAGGAATTATAATTCTTAGAGCTTTGTTGACTAAGCCAACAAGGTCTAACTCCAACCAATCAGAATCCAGTGTTTGGAAATTGATTACAAACTTACAATATGAGAGATCTGATAAATCTACCAATGGATCTCAACTAGATAATCAACTAATTAATCAGTTTAGGTCATATTTCAAATTAAAGAATCTCTTGGATAATGAAAATGAATGGACTCAAGTTAGCGGTGCAATTGATGTCAATGCATTTTCACTCGAGAGGGTTGAAAATGAAGGTGAAGAAGCTTCGTAAGTTGAAAATTAAATCACAATACAGTAGATCTCGGCTATAGTGACTTCCTCCAAGATATTCTGATACAGTGAACCCAAAAACGATGTTATTAAGTCTAGGAGGTATGTAACACCAAGGTTAACTAACAATATCACTTATAGTGAACATCACTTACCATAAACAAAATATCCCGATACCTGGGTGTCACTTGAGCCGAGGTGTTTGCCAGTTTAACTTAAACATTTATTATAAGTACAATTAAAATATTTCAAATTAAATTTTTAGTGAAGTGACAGCACTTTTTGACAAAGCCAGCTTGTTTGCACACTCTTGCATCCCAAATTGCACTTGGGGTATTGGATACTCACCAAAATTTTCTATGCGAATCCGTACTTCCCAAGCAATTGAAAAAGGAGAAATTTTGACAGTTTCGTACAATCCGAATTGGGGATATTTCGGTAACCTCAAACGAATGAAAATGATAGGTGACACAGGAGGCTTCCGATGTAACTGTCGTCGATGTGCTGATCCAACGGAACTTAACACATTTATGTCATCCTTGACATGTCCCTTGCCCAATTGTACTGGTAATTTCGTCCCACCTGTCAACTCTTCGACTGAAAAATTTCCAATATGGACATGTAGTAACAATCCTTGTCAATGCATTGTTTGCCCAGAAACTGAACTACTTCAATTAACTGAAAATGTTGAACAAGAATGGAATGAAATTATATCAAATTTCAAATTTTTACCAGTTTCTGTCAGTGTCCAATTGATGGGGAAATTTATATCATCACATTCTGGCACCATGTTGCATCGACACCATTGGCTCATTCAGCAAGCCTCAAGGACACTAGTACGCACAGTCGGTAATCATATCAAGGAGCTGAGCGCTCATCACCTTATTGATTTTATTACCCAATGTAGATATTTGCTAGAAATTGCAAATATTTTGAATCCTGGAATTTCACTTGAGCGAGGTAAATTTATTATTTTCTAAAGTACAAAATTACGCTAATTGAGTAAAAATACAATTAATTTCAATATTAGCTTTAATGCAACTGTATCTCAGCCGAGCACTTTTTCTTCAATACAAGTCAAAGCATGAGTCCATGTTACATCAAAACCATGGAGACACTAGCCAAAAAATTGTTCAAATTCTAGATGAAATTCGTTATTTCCAACAGGAGTCATTTCTTTATTGGAGAAATGATATCCAATCAAAAAGTCTTCAAGAACCAATGGGATTTGAAGCTCAACAGCTAAATGGAGAAATTATTATGGTCTTATCTGAATACGAACACCTTATCAATAATACCAATGCAGCTACAATTAACTGTTGATTTATAAATATACAAATTAGTTGTAAGAAGTGCTAGTAGATACTAAAACTGCTTCCTTACGTTATGTCAATGACATTAGTAATAGTGTAATGTCATCATTTATTTACATTCGATAGTATCTTCTAATTTAGGGTATTCATAAAATGGATAGTCTGTATAACCTTTCCTTCCAAATGTATAAAAAGTAGTCGTATCTACCTCATTTAGCGGTAAATTATCAAAGAATCGTTTTGGTAAATCAGGATTTGAAATAAAATCTCGTCCAATTGCAACTAAGTCTGCCTTGTTTTCATTAATTATCTCAATTGCCTTCTGACGTGTGACTCGATCTAAATTCATTATACATCTCCCTTGCCAAACTTTTCGGATTATTTCAATTCGGTTGTCATCAAGATTATGTTGGTCCTGATCTAGATTAAAATCTGCGAGATGAATATAGGCCAAATCCGGATACAATTCGTTTAGTTTTTGGAAAAGATATGAAAAGAGTGTAATTGGATCTGAGTCCGACATTGAATTGAAAGTTCCAAATGGACTGAATCGTATTCCAATTCTTTTGTTGCCTAATTTTTCAGCGATTCTTCCAATTATATCCAGTGGTAATTTGCATCGCTTCTCAATTGAGCCTCCATAATTATCTGTTCGCTGATTCACCCCGTCCCGAATAAATCTAGTAAGGCAAAATTAATAAAGATATTATCATGAGTGCTCTGTAGAGGTCATATCATTAAATACATTAACTTACTGATCGATCAAGTAACCATTTGCCTGAAATAAGCATAAATAGATATAACCTTTAGTAAAGTACAGTGAGAAAATAAAGTTTACATGCACTGAATCATTTCCAGAAACTTACCGCGTGTACTTCCACTCCATCAAATCCAGCTCGAATGGCATTCTCAGCAGCAGTGACAAATTGGTTCACAATTACTCGGATTTCACTTTCTCTGAGTACTCTTGGTACTTCACTTTTTCGTCTACCCAGTGCCTCTTTGTCCTTCCCTAGTACACTGTTAAATAATTTTACAGCACTACTTGAAACTGGTTGCTTTCCATCAAGTAGAGAAGAGTGTGCCGTTCGTCCAACGTGCCAAATTTGAGTAAAAATCCTTCCTCCGTTCTGATGGACACTAGAAATAAATAAACAAATCAAAATTCTATTAAAATCATTTTATGATAAAAATTTTACCGTTCAGTTACTTCTCTCCAAGCAAGAATTTGTTCTTCAGAATAAATACCAGGGGTTCCTTCAAAGGGAGCAGCATCTTTATGAACACTTGTAGCTTCTGTTATTATAAATCCTTGACAAGATGCTCGTTGGGCGTAGTAGTCAGCTACGAATTCCTTTGGTACCTGCGTGGTAAGATGAGCTCTGCAACGGGTCAATGGAGCCATGACAATCCTATGTTGAACTGTGAAGTCACCAATGGTGACAGGAGTAAAAAGTTTATCAACCATATTGTACCTTCTGGCTGTAGGAATAAAACCCTTCTGCAAACACAAGGATTCTCATTTATTTTGTTTTGCTTATTATTTAAATAGGCCTTGGGTCAAATTCCAGAGGGACTTATCTTATGCCTTAGGTCAAGTATTCCACCGCTAAGATGAAAAAAAAATTCAAAATGAAAATATTCACCATGTGAGTCAAACATTGATCTAGGTAATCATCCATTCACGATGAACAATGTTAATCTGTATTTCCTATGACTGATTCTTAGATACAGATACAATAAATAGAGCTAGATAATGGTGATAATATATTTTCTAATTATTATTCATTTCAAATGAAACACTGTTGTCGATGGATACAATTAAGTAAGACAATCCGATTTAAGATCATAATTGCGGATGTCAGTTTTTAGGTTGAAAAATTATTTCATCCGAATAACTACATTAGATTTTAGATTTTTTTAGATTTAATGATTTATTTTCGTGTCAAGGTCATATAGTATAGGGTAAACAAAATAATTAAGTCCTTTACCTTTTAAATACCGGCATGGTGCATTGGTATATGATCGATTTTTAGCCCCATTACATGTCTTGTTAAATGTCGTAGTAAAATTATGAAACTTTAGCTATTCCTCGTAAACGCGTTTTTCTAAGACATAGGCTCGGGTAGTGGGCATAATACATCTTACATGATGCTCAGGCTTATTTAAATGTCGAAGCGTCAGAATTGCCAATGCTAATCGGATTTGGCACGAAGTCCTAGAATGTTGCATCCTGATGCACATGCGTGATATGTTGGCCTGTTTAGAGAGAAACTTCAATAAAGTTTAATAATCGGCAACATTGAAAAAACATTACGTCATCAGCTAACGTANCACGAAGTCCTAGAATGTTGCATCCTGATGCACATGCGTGATATGTTGGCCTGTTTAGAGAGAAACTTCAATAAAGTTTAATAATCGGCAACATTGAAAAAACATTACGTTATCAACTAACATATAGCAAATGTCGATATTCGTATGCACCATTTCGGGCGGAACGATTTAAAAATTGATCGGGTATACAAAAGGTTCGAAAATTTAAAAAATCAACCAGCAGGGTATGGCCTAACCTGAGCTGAGGTCTTTTCTCCTAGCAACGTTGGCCCGACNTAACGTATATAGCAAATGTCGATATTCGTATGCACCATTTCGGGCGGAACGATTTAAAAATTGATCGGGTATACAAAAGGTTCGAAAATTTAAAAAATCAACCAGCAGGGTATGGCCTAACCTGAGCTGAGGTCTTTTCTCCTAGCAACCTTGGCCCGACTCTTACTCAAAGTACTAATGTAAAGTCAATGGAGCAACGACGATCCTATGTTGAACAGTGAATTCACTAATCGGGAGAGGAGAAAAATTTTTTCAACTTTGGCAAGTATATTCTTCCTATAGGGACAGGACCTTCTGTCTGGACAAGAGTTCTTATTTATTTGGTTTTGGTTCAATACAAGTGAATGGATTCAGAATGTTCCCAAAAGGCTTATCTTACGAAGGTCAAATATTCCTCTGCAACGAAGAAATATTAAAAATGATTGTAATTCATATGCATATAACTGCAACATTCATGTCCTCCATTCATAATAAATGATAACGGTATGGCAGATTCTAGATAAAGCGACAGTGAATAGATGAAAATATTATCTATGAATTCATTACGATGTTAATTTAAATGAATGACAGTTATTGACGGATGTAAGACCCCCATACTAACTGTTATGACACTCAATTTGTTGGTTGTAAAAGTCATGATCTTACATCCGCCAACTCTGTAGTTTAGGTAAACATAATGTCATGTAGTTAGTTAGATACCTTTTTATTGAACAGTTTAACCTAAACTTACAATCAAATAAATCGGAAGTAGTAGGGATTAGTATCGATAATGATCTGGCTTATAAGGGNTTTAACCTAAACTTACAATCAAATAAATCGGAAGTAGTAGGGATTAGTATCGATAATGATCTGGCTTATAAGGGCCTTCAGCATCAACACCGAGATAGGTCGCTTGTTCTGGAGTTAATTTGCTCAGTTTTGCTCCAAGGTGTTCCAAATGAAGAGCTGCTACTTCTTCATCGAGCTGGAATAATAAACCAAACGAAATTGAAATTATGATACCCAAAATGTAACTAGCGTACTCATGCTTACCTTCTTTGGAAGCATAAAAACACCGATATTGTACTTGTCAGTCCATAAGGCGATTTGTGCAAGGACTTGATTGGAGAAGGAATTACTCATGACGAAGGATGGATGACCCATGGCACATCCCAAATTTACAAGACGACCTTGTGCTAAGACAATTACGTTTCGTCCAGTGCTCAAAGTATACTGATCAACCTGGAATAGAAAATTTTTTTTTAAGTACGAACATTGTATTGAGTGTTAGCTTTGTATACAATACTTGAGGTTTGATGTTAGTCTTCTTGACAGCATTTGCCTCCAACCATGCAACATCAAGTTCGCTAGTGTAGAAAAATCAAATCAATTTAAAGCTATTATCTTGAAATCCTATTGGCTAGAACAGTAATTTGAATTAAATCACTCTTCTTTCTGAACATCAATTTATGGGTGTAAATACCAGTCGAAGTGTCCAATGTTGCAAACAATGACTTCGTCCTTCATTTTGATGAAATGCTCTCCTCTGACGATGTCTTTGCATCCAGTAGTTGTCACTACAATGTGTGCTTCATGGCAAACATCTTCCATCGCGCTGACCTATAAAAATTTTTAATTTTTTTTTAGTAGTGCAGTTTGATGAATTATTATGGCCGCGCTTTACTTTTCTTGAAAAAAATTGAGTTTTTAATAATTTGTTTAAGTTTAAATCGCTTAAACTTAAACAAATTATTAAAAACTCCAATTGTCAACAAAAACAAAGACCGGCCATAATAATTCACCAAACTGTATGGTGTCAAGTAGGCATACAAACGAGCCGAGTTTTTTTTTGGCTCGGCTCAACTTGCTAAAATTTCAACTCAGCTCGGCTCACGGCTCGCATGAGTTGGGAAATATCAGCTCAGCTCGGCTCATTTCTCAATTCGCACGAGCAGCTCGCGAGTTTACTTATATTCGAAAATTATTTTCTACTTCGACGTTGTGGTTACAAAAGGAGACTATGGGGAATATACAAAGATATTCGAGATTGCCACATGTCCTATGTATACATTGTATTCACCATTTGGTGAATAGAACTTTTTCAAGAAAACAATCGGTTGAAACAAAGTAGGTTGTACGTCTAGCTNGTATTCACCATTTGGTGAATAGAACTTTTTCAAGAAAACAATCGGTTGAAACAAAGTAGGTTGTACGTCTAGCTTTGCTCTTGTAAACAAAATTAAAAAATGATAAACAGATTAGGCAACAGTTACTGACATTATTTAAATTAATGAAATTCAATAATTTTTTGTACATACTGAGCCAAAATTGCCTTGATCTGTAACATAGAGTCAAGCCAAAGTAACAAAAGTCAATGAGTTCACATAATTGTCTATAAAACAATTAACTAAATGACAAAACTAATGACGTTATCCTTTCGACGAAGTTAAAAGGTTATTTTTCATACCATATAATAGTAAATTTTAGCAATTTACTTAAAAATTTTAACCCGAAAATTTATTCCTGTTACTCGCCAGCTAGTTATTCCTGTTACTCGAGTGAGCCAATGCTCGTCGAGTCGAGCCGAGCACCGAGCAGGTAAATGTTTACTCAACTATTATCTCAGCTCAACTCGGCTCGCTCGTTTAGCTCGCGAGCTGGCTCAGCTGGTTTGCAAGCCTAGTGTCAAGTATCTTACCTGGTATCCTTCCATTGCAGCTTGAAGAGCGTTGATAGGATCAATTTCTGTGATGATAACTCGAGCACCAAAGGCGCGAAGGGACTGCAGGAAAACAAAATTTAATACATAAAATTCAGAAAATAGCTGCTTACAACATACCTGGGCAGAACCTTTTCCTACGTCACCATATCCCGCTACAATACATGTCTTTCCAGCTACCATGATATCAGTTGCTCGTTTAAGGCCATCAATTAGAGATTCACGACAACCATACAAATTATCTTTAAATGAGATATTTTTATTCATTAAATTAAAGTTTAACCTTAGAGTTATTTCAATTATGAACCCGTATTTACACTTACTTTTGTCACAGAGTCATTCACATTGATGGCTGGGAATTTAAGTTCACCTTGTTTCAAAAGTTTGTACAGTCCATGAACACCGGTGGTGGTTTCCTTCAAAAAATTAATTGGTCTAAGTTTTGTTGGGAATTTACATGATAAGTGTCTCTGTATTACCTCGGAAACTCCTTTGATTCCATCACAATACTGTGGATACTTTTCTAAAACTCGACGGGTCAAATCGCCACCGTCATCCAAAATCATATTCAATGGCTGTAAATTCAGAAAGACGACAATGAAAAATCCATGGTTCCGTAGAAACATAAGTGAAACTAAAAGCATTATATTCAGTAGTTTTTGCCTCCTGACCTGGCCATTGGGAAAAACGATGGTTTGGTCAATACACCACAAATACTCTTCCTCAGTTTCACCTTTCCAAGCAAAAACTGGAACACCAGTGACGGCAATGGCAGCAGCAGCATGATTTTGAGTACTGAAAATATTACTGCTGCTCCACATAACTTCAGCTCCAAGCTCAATCAATGTCTCAATCAGAACAGCTGTTTGTACGGTCATATGAAGACATCCAGAAATACGAGCCTGATTATAATTACAAAACAGTTTCTGACTGAAAGCAACACTTTAACTTCATATTTTTATAATATATTTCATACCCCAACAAGTGGTTTCGTTGTGCCATACTTCTTACGAATAGCCATGAGACCAGGCATTTCCTTCTCTGCCAGCATGATTTCCTTTCGGCCCCATTCTGCTAAACTTATGTCAGCTGCATACAAAAATACAAAACAAAAATGTTCAGTTTGTAGGAAATAAGATAGCAAATTACAGTCTTAAATACGCAGTTTTCAAAGACTTTTACAACTAGTATAATAAAATAACTAGTTCATAAGCTTTTGAATATACTAAATTTGTTTCAGAATAAAAATAACGACAATGTCTACCTAGTTATGAATTTGTGTTAGATTAAGTTTCAATTTGTTCACAATCCGATATCCCGAAAGATTCCAAATTTGTATTGTAAAAAAATTGTCAGCCATACATGATAAAAGTGTCCCTAAGTTCTAAAATTAATGAAGGTAACAAAATTTAGTAAAGCAAAAAAAAAAAAAAAAAAAAAANAAAAGTGTCCCTAAGTTCTAAAATTAATGAAGGTAACAAAATTTAGTAAAGCAAAAAAAAAAAAAAAAAAAAAAAAACTGAAACTGTGATGGAGGCCGATATAAAACCGGTCATCTCAAGGTGACCACTACAATAAATTTATCTCAAATTCATTCTGCTGCTGCCAGATAAACTGGTTTTCGTTTACNTCTCAAGGTGACCACTACAATAAATTTATCTCAAATTCATTCTGCTGCTGCCAGATAAACTGGTTTTCGTTTACTCTTATAATTTTAAAACTCTCTTACGACCCAACGTGTATCGTCCATGAGAAGATAACGCTCAGTAAGAGAGGTAAAAAGTTGAGCCGGTTTTCATCGCACATGGACGGCAGACATAATGAAATAATAGCAAGCGCCATTTCTACTGTATTTTCTGTTTCGGAAGCATTGGTTGTCCAATCATGCTACTCTCAAAGAAGAAAAAAACGAACCTTACAGCATCAGCATACACTTGAGTATCGATGATGGAATAATGTTAACAAGTACATCACTGTCTAAATTCTGTACACCACGTTGTTGCTTATAACGAGGTTAGGGTTAGTAGAACCAAGAATTCCATGCAATGAAAATACTTAGGCGTAGGACTATGTTATTTAATCTGTTATTTGTGAATGATGGATACTAATTTAACATCGGAAAGATAGTCAAGACTTACCGACTTTATAGTTGACCTTTGACATGATCTGATTTCAACCTTTTGGCTAGTGGGTCCCGTTTAGTGGTGGTGTGGTGATATTCTGCAGTTGCGGAATAGAGAAATTGATGCGTCCAACCAACTACACACATAAAACACGAAAGAACGAAAGAACCTGATTCCTGTGCTTATTAACATGATGAAATAACTGACACTGGATCAGTGTTCGGCACCGATTTTCCCCATCCCTTCCTCTCCCCATCTTTTTGTAAAAATTTCTTTTCCCCATCCTCTCCCTTCCCCATCCATCTAAAAAAACGGCGTTACCCCATCCTCTCCTCTCCCCATCTTTTGAGAGAAATTCTCTCTCCCCATCCTCTCCCATCCCCATCTTCTTAAGAAATATTTTTATCTCCATCTTCTCCTCTCTCCATCCCCATCCCGNCTTCCCCATCCATCTAAAAAAACGGCGTTACCCCATCCTCTCCTCTCCCCATCTTTTGAGAGAAATTCTCTCTCTCCATCCTCTCCCATCCCCATCTTCTTAAGAAATATTTTTATCTCCATCTTCTCCTCTCTCCATCCCCATCCCGNTAACATGATGAAATAACTGACACTGGATCAGTGTTCGGCACCGATTTTCCCCATCCCTTCCTCTCCCCATCTTTTTGTAAAAATTTCTTTTCCCCATCCTCTCCCTTCCCCATCCATCTAAAAAAACGGCGTTACCCCATCCTCTCCTCTCCCCATCTTTTGAGAGAAATTCTCTCTCCCCATCCTCTCCCATCCCCATCTTCTTAAGAAATATTTTTATCTCCATCTTCTCCTCTCTCCATCCCCATCCCGGAAATTTATCGCCCATCCCCATCCAAATCCCATCGTTCTCATCCCCATCCAAGATGGAAAAGATGGAATGTAGAACACTGCTCCTAACTAGTGTTCCCCATAGCTCAGCTTTTGGCGTGAGCCAGAGCCAATGGCTCAATGATCCATGGTTCACACGAGCGGTGAGCCATGGCTCTGGTTCTGCACTTTTGTTGAGCTGGCTAATGAGCCAGAGCCATGGCTCATGGCTCAACATANCGGTGAGCCATGGCTCTGGTTCTGCACTTTTGTTGAGCTGGCTAATGAGCCAGAGCCATGGCTCATGGCTCAACATAAAATTTTTTTTTCCCCGTTAATATGCACATTTTGCTAAAAGACTCTTACTGGATCACTCCTATTCGGTTGTGTTTAGTAAATTATGAACTGGCAGTGACCAAAAATTCCGAAAATTAAAAAAAAGTGATGATTTGGAAGAAGAAAAAAATGAAAAATTAGGGGAAAAGTGGAAGAATTTAGGGGAAAAGTTGAGCCATTGAGCCATGGCTCACAAATTTCGTTGAGCTGGCTCATCAGCCATGGATCTGGCTCAAAATTACTATATGAGCCAGAGCCATGCACTGGCAGACCGAGTTCTTAAAAACACTCGGTCGAGCTCGGTCTCGGTCAGCCATTGAGCCAGAGCCATGCGCAACACTACTCCTACCTTACGAGGATCGAGTTGCGTAATTTAATTAACCATGAAAGACCAACAGAATTATTGCTATACTTAATTAGAAGGCTTCACACAACACACAATACTTGCGATTAGTGTTTGTTTGGCAACCATTCATTGCCTTTCAGTTTAGTTGAGATTAAACGTTTCCCTTCTATTGGCCATCTTTGTAAAAAATATTACAATGCCGATCCTCTCCTCTCCCAATATTTGAAAGAAGTTTCATCTCCCCATCTCTCTAACAACTATTTTCATCCCCATCCTCTCCTCTCCCCATCCTTTGAGAGAAATTCTCTCTCNTCTCCCCATCTCTCTAACAACTATTTTCATCCCCATCCTCTCCTCTCCCCATCCTTTGAGAGAAATTCTCTCTCTCCATCCTCTCCCATCCCCATCTTCCTAAGAAATATTTTTATCCCCATCCTCTCCTCTGCCCATCCTCATCCCGGAAATTTATCGCCCATCCCCATCCAAATCTCATCTTTCCCATCCCCATCCAGGATGGGAAACATGGGATGCCGAACACTGCACTGGATACTGGAAGAATTCAGTTTTGTCGAAAAACCCACCAACCAACCACTGCCATGCGCCCAGTGACGTAAGAAAATAAAATATTCACTAGGAAATTTAGCTTAATTAGCAAAATATAGGGTAAAATGGTCAAAATTGGGGATGAAGTGAACATAGTAAAATTAGCAAAATAAAAATTTATGGTTGGGCGCTGATAAGGTGCAAGTGCAACCAAGGACGCCGTGTCTTTGCATTTGCATAATCGTAGCGAAGCAACACTTGATGCTACTTAGGATCAGCAAGAATTATGAAAAATGAAGCCGACTAACGCAATATTAATTCGCATAAAAAACACATAATCACAACAAAAACCCATAATTTATTTTGCGTCTCACTTTTACAGTTTTTACCACATTTTATACCACTGTGAGAGCTAATTGTTGTTTGAATACCAACAAATAGACAATTATATTTATCGAAAACATTTTACAAATTTTATTTCAAAAATTTTGCTAAATTTAGCAATATCTGGGTGTGTTACTTTTCGGAAAAACTAAATTCTTAAACTTCCTGGCTCTAATTCTACTATAATATTCAATATAGGAACGTCCGTCTTGCTCATTTATACGGACACAAATCTAATAAAGGTTTTCATCCTCATCAAAAAGCCAATATAAGCTTATAAATCATCCCACACAATATCGCAAATTTTTTTTGTTAATGCCGCATAATTTTTTTTAATTTCACGCATAAAAAAGGCGTCCTTGACAATAAACTATCCTTGTTTTTTACTAAAATAAAGAGAAACACCATTGAAATTTCTGAAAATCAGACTGACCATTTGTACAGTAACTGTGAAACGAAACTTTAAATTTGCTAAGGAATTGCGTCTATAAAAAAATGCGGTAAGATTATTTTGCCACTACCAATTTTGTCAATATTGCCAATTTCACCAATTTTACCACAAAAANAAAAATGCGGTAAGATTATTTTGCCACTACCAATTTTGTCAATATTGCCAATTTCACCAATTTTACCACAAAAATTTTTTTTCTAATACTATTTCCGAACACTGAATAAGACATTTAGCTCTTTGTGCTAATGACCAACCCAGCAACAGAATTACGTAACGAATTACCATCTAATCTCCTCGACACGAGATGATAAAGCACACTTTGAAACCACTCCACNAAAAATGCGGTAAGATTATTTTGCCACTACCAATTTTGTCAATATTGCCAATTTCACCAATTTTACCACAAAAAATTTTTTTATAATACTATTTCCGAACACTGAATAAGACATTTAGCTCTTTGTGCTAATGATCAACCCAGCAGCAGAATTACGTAACGAATTACCATCTAATCTCCTCGACACGAGATGATAAAGCACACTTTGAAACCACTCCACANCAGAATTACGTAACGAATTACCATCTAATCTCCTCGACACGAGATGATAAAGCACACTTTGAAACCACTCCACATTATTCACCCCAAACATTTGAATTTTTTTTACGCGGGATTTGTTATTAGGACTTGGTTAGCAAAATCAAATTTTTTAAATGTATCAGGAAGGAAGAGGTAGGAAATTTGGGTGATCTCAGGTTATATTTTCTGAGGCCTGTTTGTGTAGAGCTTATTTGGGTAGCCAAAGTTTAGAATTCCTTGTAAAAAATAAAGACTTCATATTTTTTGAATTAACTTAAGTATAAAATGTCAACTACTAAGGACCCGACAGCCGACAATTGTCGGGCCTAACTACCCGACAGCTGTCGGGTAGTTGCTAATTTTGGAAGTCGTAAACAGATGATCCTGTGCTGTTGATATCAATTTTCATTTCAAATGTTTCAGCCAGGAGTTTTACTTGATGTGGGATGAATGAAACACCATCTACTATTGCATCGGATACAGATAGTCTTGCATGGATTAACCGATTTGACAGCTTGGCAAGATCCTTTCGCAATGTATGTAATGTAACAGAGATAGTGAACTATTCCAAAATTGGATGCACAATCCTCGTGCGCTAGATCAACGTCTGCGATACAGCTGTCCATTGCATTTGAAACCCCCGAAGAGATTTAATCCATCACATGTTTCGCGTTAACTCCGAATTGCTGTACATCTCAATTAATTTTTTTTCATTAATTGTCTCAAACTTCTTCAAATGTCAAGATTCGTTGTGAAGTGCAATAGTCTGAAANATTAATTTTTTTTCATTAATTGTCTCAAACTTCTTCAAATGTCAAGATTCGTTGTGAAGTGCAATAGTCTGAAACCAAATGTTGTTTGATTCACCCATTGTGGGTGCAAGGTATAAATTATCTTAGCGTTTTTGAGAAATTTGTTTTTTGTTTCATTTTTGCATACAATTCCGTTTCAAGTTGTTCTGATGCGATTCATACAAATTTTTGATATAAAAGCAAATTTTGAATATTTCCCAAGTCAAAAATTTTTAAGTCAATAAATTTTGAAGTAATATATTTTTAAGTCAAATTTTTTTAGTCAAAACTTTTGATTTTATGACCATAACAATCTGTATAAAAGTTGATCAGAAAAAAATTTTGAACAACTTTTATATACAATAATTTTCTCTGTGGTGAGACCTTTAGGTCAAAAATGAGGTCACCTTCCTAAGAACCTGTAGAGGGACCAAGGAATAAAATTCATAATTTTCTATGAAAATTTATAATAGTGTTTTACATATAAAACTGAAAAAAAAATTTCCCAAAATAAATTAAAAAATTTTCAAAATCGATTTAGGATGCCATGAACCGCATATTTCTATTCAAAAAACTAAATAAATTATAAAAAAAAAAAAAAACAAAATTTAATTTTCAGACTCGCTTCAGAATGTCCTGAAATGAAGATTTCTATGCAAAAAAAAAAAAATAAAAAAAAAAAAAAATAAATAAATAAACGAAAATTAGATAAAATTTATTTCTTGCCTCCACAATGGGTGATTCAACCAAAAGGCCACAATGGATTCAAATCGTCTAATTTTTCAATAAAAAAATATAATAATTTTACAAGCAATTTTAAAAGTATACATCAAACCTGTCGGGTAGTTAGGGCCGACAATTGTCGGGCCTAATTACCCGACAGCTGTCGGGTAATTAGGCCCGACAGCTGTCAGGTAATTAGGCCCGACATTTGTCGGGTAGTTAGGCCCGACAAACTGGTTATAGGTACTATCTACCCGACAAACTACCCGACAGCTGTTGGGNTTTGTCGGGTAGTTAGGCCCGACAAACTGGTTATAGGTACTATCTACCCGACAAACTACCCGACAGCTGTTGGGTAGAAAGTAGATTTGTCGGCTGTCGGGTCCACAGTACCTAAATTGTCTGTCGGGTGTATCAACAAAATTTACTTTCTACCCGACAGCTGTCGGGTAATTAGGCCCGACAATTGTCGGCTGTCGGGTCCGTAGTAGTTGCCGTATAAAATGAGAGGTGACTTTCGGTAGAAGGACTACTAAACTATAAGTAACCCTATTTATTAATTACCATTCAGACAGTTACGCCCGTTGTAGACGTAACTTTATTCTAATTCTCCCGTCAATCTTCGCGTTGCCATAACGTCAACCGTCACTCTTACCGCATTTAGAGGTTGTTTGATCACAACGCAGAGTTATTTTAACGCTAACCTAATTGTTAAAGTTTTCTTCAGACGAGCTCTAAATTATTCTTGTGCTGTCGTAAAGTTGGTTGGCTATCAACTTTGTTTAAGTTAGATAAAGTGACGGAGGAAGTGAGACGTTACGGCAACTGTAAATTGATTCTCAAAGTGAAATATCACTCGACTGAAATATCATCCGAGCAACCATAGAGTTACAGTGACGTAAGGTATAAATTGAAATTTTAAACATCCTCAGAAGAATCAGTTGGAGGAAGGACACCTTAAGCCGGTATTATGCTTCATTCTCATTCGCTAATAATGCGCATTATCATTCGTATTTTCAACGAATTAAGCTATTATACTTCCTTTGAGCGTTGTCAGGGTATCTACGTAGATTCTATGTACAAANGTATTTTCAACGAATTAAGCTATTATACTTCCTTTGAGCGTTGTCAGGGTATCTACGTAGATTCTATGTACAAATTGAATTGTTTGTTGAAAGCTATTAAACATAATTTGTAAATAATATTACTTTTGTCATGTTGTACTCAAAGATGCATTGGCTGATCATTAATAAAGTTTTGAAATTATATTTCACGAAATAATTAAATTGTTAATATTGTGAATGAAAATGTCGGGAAAAGATTCTTATGAGAAGCTTATCGATCTGGTCCTACCTAGGCGATGTCTACACGACAAATCCCACCGTGAATACAAAGACAAAAAANCGATGTCTACACGACAAATCCCACCGTGAATACAAAGACAAAAAAATGAAAGAAAAAATGTGGATTGAAATTTCATCAGAATTAAACCAAGCTCGTATGTAAAAAATTGAAAAAAAAATTTTTTTTTAAGTGTTTATGTCCAATAACAGCCGCGGCATTGAAAAAAACGTTGGGAAGAAATGCGACGACAATATATGGGGTTTTTGCAAAGATTGGAAAAACCAAGCGGTTCAGGCCGCGGAGTCCGACCATTTGTTTGTTCGGAAAAATCTTTGGCATTTTTGAAAGACGCCATTGAATCGGAAGAGACGTNCGGAGTCCGACCATTTGTTTGTTCGGAAAAATCTTTGGCATTTTTGAAAGACGCCATTGAATCGGAAGAGACGTATGCTTCTGTTTAGCATTATGTACTAAATTTTATGTGAATAAGTAAACTATGTTTGCATTTGCTAGAACATTTTNATGCTTCTGTTTAGCATTATGTACTAAATTTTATGTGAATAAGTAAACTATGTTTGCATTTGCTAGAACATTTTCTAATTTGGAATATGAAGATTCAGAAGAGCAGGAGAAGGAGTGGATGGGTGATGTTCCTTTCAGTGAGATGGAGCTAATTGAAGAAGGGGATGAAACGCCATTTTCAACCAGTACGTCAGATGAACCGATTTCCGTACATCCCCGACTGCACGAGCTCATCGTAAGCCAGGAAAGCGGAATCTGGATAACTTTGAAAAAGAAATCCTAAAATATGTTCAACCACCAAACCAAAATGATGAGTTCGATGATTATGGTGACCTAGTAGCAAGGAAACTCCGTAAGCTTTCTAGTGAAAATCGAAGAAGCTTCATCAAACTTCAAATGGATATGAACAATTTGATTGGTGAAGCTGAGTTGGCTGAATTGAATAAGAAATAATATAATTTTCTAAGAATGGGTGTAAAATACATAGATATTACATTTCAAATATATGCAAAATATTTTGTTATGGTGTATAATTTAATTAGATGTCTGAGAATACCAATTCTATCACACATTTGAAATAAATCACGAAAATACGGTGTTGGATAATGCAAAATTAATAAAAAATTTTTTACTAAAATTAGTGAAATAGTACCTCAACTTCGAATTTGTGGTAAATTAGGTAGCGGTCAACTAAGGTCATTCAAAAGGTATCTTAATCGACTGAGAGGATCATTGTAGTCATTCTTCTGTTCGAACTCAACAGCATAAATCCCTCCCTGGATACCCAAACTTGACAGAGCTAAATAGAAACAGGTTATTTAAAATTTTTGATTCAGTAAACGGTCCATAATTCGTTAGGGTTTTACTAAAAAATGGTTGAACCCAATGGATTAAAAATGGCGACGACGCTTATTTCTTGAGATAAAAATAATTAATGTTATCGCTAGAGATGTAACGAATATTCGGCCTATTTTTCTAACGAATACTGCTATTCANATAAAAATAATTAATGTTATCGCTAGAGATGTAACGAATATTCGGCCTATTTTTCTAACGAATACTGCTATTCATATTCGGGATCTCATACAGAAGCTTTGGACGAATATTCGGCCGAATATCTCAAACATGAAATGAGCGAATTAGAACATGAATCCAAGTGAACTAAAACGGCACAGTGAGAACAGCAATTCAGAATTAAAGAAACCAGAGTCAAGATACCCAATTCCGATACCCCAGTACCATCCACCAAAATTCTACTCCTCGGAATCAGTAGGAAAACATACAGTACATTTCGCTTATAAGTATGAAGTTTTTTAAGATTTTGTTTTATGTTTTTTTTGTTGTTAGGTTCTTCTGTTTGTTTTTTAAGATTTGAAGGGTCTAGTACAGAAAGAGCACTTGTTGATTTTTAATTTTCAAACATTTCCGTTTCCAATTGGAGCCAGTTAAACCTGGCTGTAAACATATTGAAACAAATACAGGTTTCGCGGATGCGACAGTATTGGATAAAAAGTTTAACATATGCACTCTTAATTATGCTGAAAATGAGGTGACAAGTTTCGTTGTGAGGGATCGCTTTGCTAATCCTGTAAGGATTACCTAAGATCAGATATCGGAATAGGCTGCACAAAGGCAAACAGTGTATCTTTGGAAAGCTACCTAATCAAACAAAAATGTACTAATGTTCACCTTATTTGTCATCACTTGCGGTCAGGAAATATAAAAATTTTCAACTTAGTCAAATTGGAAATCGTTTGAACGCTCATGTCAAACTGCACTACTAAAGGAACGGCATGAATGGTGCAGTGGCATTTAACTTTGCAAATATTACCTCATTTGACTATGTTCAATAAATAAATTTGATGACATATCCTCATCTCTAGATACTAATGAGGTCGAATGGTTAAACTATTGGTGTTTGGTTTGACAAGAGCTTTCCAAAAACTCCACATTTGTCCTGGTCAAGCCTATTCCGATAACTGACATTTCGTGAGCACTAAAAATAAAACAAAGTGATGGCCCATAATGCGGCATGTCACATTATCTTCAGCATAATTAGGAGCAAAATTGTTCAAATTTTCATTCAATTCTGTCGAATCCGCTCGATATTGGGTATTTCCACAAATTCCAGAAAAAAAGTAGGTAATTTTACGTCTCATTAAATTTTTTCTAAGCTTTTGATTTTCTTGTGTTAGTTTCTCTGCTCAAGATCTAACGTCCAAATGAATCAACCAATTACATTGCTTTCCGTAACAATGAAGTGAAAGGGAGGAGTAAGAGGTCAATGAACTCTGAGCTTGAACACATTTACAATTTGTCAATAAGCTTTTGCCAATATAATGGTGTTGCTTAATGTTTTAGTATTCAATTGTAAACAAATTTTAATTCCGAGGTAGGTGGTTTATTCTTCCTTGAAACGGTATAATTATTTTGTTACTAAATACGTTTCAAAAATCCTTTGTAGTCAGGTTTTACTTTTACATATTTGTTGCTAATGGTAACCGAATTAAAAAAAACTTTTAAATCAACAAGTGCTCTTTCTGCACTAGACCCTTCATTTGCCTTTGGCTATTGGTTTAATTTNAAAAAAACTTTTAAATCAACAAGTGCTCTTTCTGCACTAGACCCTTCATTTGCCTTTGGCTATTGGTTTAATTTTTTAGTTATTTATTTACTCGATTTATGAATGTGTAGCATACGGAACAATTCACGATATGGTTCAAAAACAGATTGCACGTGAGAAAAGGTGATGAATGGATCATTCAGTACTTTCCATTCAAAATCATCAATTAAATTGAAATATGTCTTGAAGACTGATATAATTCCCACACAAATGGCAGTTATATAACTTTCAGTTGAGTATTCAGATCCATGAATCACAGTTGATGTAGATAGAACACTATTAGCTCCTGTTGGAAAATAAAATTTAGAATTAATAAATTGAAAAAAACGACGACATCAACGAGCAACGACATCGAAAGCGAACCTTACTCTCTTTTTTAGATTCTATAAAACTCTGCAATTGTTTGTAATGAGTAGCAATCTCCAAGATTTTATTTTGAACCATCCTTTCCCACAAATGTAGGAGCTGGATCTCCAAATCCATTTCGATCTAGTAGAACCAATGACAAAAAAATTTCATTCATGTGTATTCTGTTTACATCAACAGCGTTATTTTTTATAGAAGTGCTATATGTTCCTGTAATCTCAAGTG
This sequence comes from Holacanthella duospinosa, assembly GCA_002738285.1. Lineage (NCBI taxonomy): Eukaryota > Metazoa > Arthropoda > Collembola > Poduromorpha > Neanuridae > Holacanthella > Holacanthella duospinosa. The sequence goes on along the minus strand of NIPM01000254.1, from coordinate 68,508 downwards.
AGTCATACAACACAATTTGCATCGACCCAACTATGACTACTAGATGAAATTAAACTAACTCACTTATCTTTAAAGAAAGTTCTNTCACAATTTGCATCGACCCAACTATGACTACTAGATGAAATTAAACTAACTCACTTATCTTTAAAGGAAGTTCTTAAAAATAAAATACCGGTATTTGTTACATACATAATTATCGCCAATTAATTGAAACGAGTTTTAAGTACTTACCTTCCATACAGAAAATATAAGATTGCCTTTTGATTGTGAAAGTTTTCAAATCAATGAAGTTCAATTCGACATCCATCAGGCCTAAACCGCTCGTTCACAGATGTGACATGTCAAATTTGACTTACGCTTAAAACCACTCGTCCACCGATGTGACAAGAGGTTGTCAAANTTAAGTACTTACCTTCCATACAGAAAATATAAGATTGCCTTTTGATTGTGAAAGTTTTCAAATCAATGAAGTTCTTATGATTGTATCCTAGGATTGATGATGATTTTCACAACTTGTATATAAAATATTTACGATCTGGACAGCTAACTAGAAAAATATGATAAAATTGATGAGACAAAGTTGTAAGGATTAAATAACAATTGAAATTTCCTAATTCATACAATATGAACCAATAAGAATTATTTAAATACCAATTCATTACCTTAAAAGTTAGTTTTCAACACTGTTACCTTTTTACTAAATCATGGAGTCCTGCCATGCTACTAAACTTTCGTTAATAATGCATAAATTGATTTCTTACGGTGGAAGCCTCATTCGTATACAGTGTGTTCGAATAAGAAGGAGAAAATTCGGCACTAGCGTTTTTAAAAATTCCACAAATTAGTCTTGTGACACTTTTTAAGTTAAGAAGAGTTAACAAAACTTTGGTACAAACGATTTTCAGGAACTTGAGCAGTTCATAATGTATGTAAAATTTTGACATATACTCAATTTTTTATTTTCCGCAAAATCATTTTTCAAAAATATCGCCTTCTTATTTGAACTCACTGTAGTTGTTACTTCCTTGTGCTGCTACTGAGTTCAGTAATTGCTCACCTTCAAAGTCAATTGGTATCTTTTCCAAGTTCTGTATTGTTCCGTGTTTTGATATTAGAAAATTATGTAGTATCACTAAGGCTTGAACAATTAATTTCACAAGAGGTAAGTCAGCAATTATAGTTGAATGTAGAATTTGCCAGCGGGATGATAAAATACCGAACGCACACTCCACCACCATCCTTCCACGCGAGAGACGGTAGTTGTAGATTCTAAGCTCCTTGGGAAGGAATTTTTCCGGGTAAGGTTTCATCAAGTTGAGCCTCAATGGGAAAGCGTCATCTCCTATGAAAACGTGAGGCAGCAGTGATTTTCCTACCTGTTTGGTGGCGGAATAGGTAGTGTCATTTCTTTTAATTTTTTTCCAAAACTGCATCTGCCAAAAACCCCACCGTCTGATTGTGAACCAGCAGCTCCGACGTCTACATAACTAAACTTGTAGTCCGCACTTGCTACAGCCATGAGTACAACAGAAAAATAATGCTTATAATTAAAATGTGTTGATCCGGAATGTTGAGGAGCATTAACACGAATATGCTTTCCACCTATAGCACCGCAAGCATTTGGAAAATTTCATTTTTGACTGAAACCTTTCTCAGTCTCATTCCAAGTGTTTTCTGTCGGTGGTGGGAGATAGACTGGGTCTAATCTCTTCAGAATGGACTTTAGAACCTCCCGGACTATATTTGAAACTGAGGGCTGAGATACTTTGTAATTGAATCCCAATGACGTTTGACTGTTTCCAGATGAAAGATTTCTTCATTATGTCAAGTTAAATTTACATGAATAATTGGTGGCGTGGAGGATTATTTATAAAAACATTTAGAATGAATTACCTGAGAGCTATAGAAAGTTTCATATTGGCGGAAATTGGCCTACAATGGGTTTGTGGACGACACAAATCTTGTTCTACAGACGAAAGTATATGATTAAAGTCAACTTTCGTCATCCTGAAATTATTATTTCAAATTATACATGCATTCAAAGTTCTATGTTAATTAGAATATTAATATTGGACTATTACCTAAAATAACGAAGATGATACTCTGGATCTTGAGCCATTTCCTTCACCAAGAAGCTTTCACCATGAACCTCACGATTTAGTAATATTGGTCTAATTGAATACCTTCGTTCCTTCTTTTTCAATTTTTTTCGTATTCGATTGATACATATCATTCTCAAAATTGACTAGTTTTGATTGTTTTTTACCATTATAATTATTTAATTCTGTTCAACTTCTTCAAAAAATTGACCTTCAATCTACTTTACGAATGATAGAAAGGGGAAACCACGGTTGTTGAAATATTTCAAATTTCTCAATTACACTTAATTCAAATGATAATTCGAATAATGCACAAATGAAAATTAATTCGCGAATGAAAATTTTAATTTCATCAACATTCGAATTAAGTATAATAGGTCAACAAAGTTGCGTAGGACTCCTTGACAACATTAGAAGGACATGCGTAGAAAAGGAAAATTAAGCATAATACCGGCGTTAAGCCCGATGCAAACTTTGTTATTGCGTTGGNAGGACATGCGTAGAAAAGGAAAATTAAGCATAATACCGGCGTTAAGCCCGATGCAAACTTTGTTATTGCGTTGGTAGATAAAAGTTTTAACGTTACCTTGCCGTTACTAGTAGCCAATGATAGAATACAAACTTTCTAATTACCTCCGGATTAAAAAAATTCTCTACTCATTCTCTTGATAATTGTCAAAATAAAGTTTAAACAACTAACTTTCACTCGTATCTTAGTTTTCGAAAAGTTGGAAAAGTTCAACTTTTTAAAAATTACGAGCAAATAATGTAAAGAGAATGTTTGCATCGATTGTTTGGAGAAATAATTTTCTCTGAAGATCGGTAAGAGAACTCCCAGGTACCGGAATGACAAAGTTTAAATCAAAATTTTCTTAACTGTAATAATAGTTAAAAGAATTGTTGTAGTAACGGTAGGAGAAGAGAAAGTTTGCATCGGGCTTTAGAGTTAGGTGTACAACGGTCGTTAGGATTTTGATTATTTTCTTGACGGTCTCGGCCTTCATTTTATCCTCCTTCTTCCAAGCTGTTAATTCTACTTTTGAGTTTTCACTTTTCCATTAAACTTTTGGCTAATGACTAATTCACTTTTTCATTAAAAATTTTTCAAGCTTTTCATATCCGTAGTTCGTAATATTAAGCGATCTAAAAGCGTTCGTAATATCTTGTCTCAAGCGAAAGTGTAATGGCGAATACTACATCGGAGTATGTCAATATACATGTGACGAGTAATCAGAACACCTTCAGTACAGAGCGACGATTTCCATCTGACATCAGTATGCAAAGTTTGAAGGTTTGTTTGGAATTATGATACATTACATGAAAGGTTACATTTTATGTATTTTTCTTGTAAACTTAGAAGCTTTAGCGACGAATTAGTTCATTAAAAACATGCTTGGTCCTTGGTCATTCAGTAATAATTTCACCGTAGTGCGGTGGAATGGATTGCAAGCAACATTTCATGTTGTAAGTACGGGTCTTTGGAGAAAGATTTCTGTTGTGAAACCGTTCAACAGTCCTCTTGTTAACTATTATTTATTATCTAACTTATAAATAAGATAGGGCCATGGACAGTGATGGGCAGCCCAACCGGTTGGGTTGGGTTGGGATACGAAGCGTTGAAAGAAATTTTAAGTTGGGTTGGGTTGGGTTGGGTAGACTTTAAAAAATNCTCCCCTCCTTTCATAAATTTTTAATTTTTATTACTCCTACCATAACCCCTTACGCTATGCCATATCGAGCTTTCAATTTTAAAAATACTCGGACTAAAATTTTTTTTTCAGTCCCAGGTTTGTGTCACGCTTGCTCTGCATGATTATATGATGCACCCTGGCTGCTTTTGTTACTTAGCCTTAAATAAACCTTACTTTAAGTTGGGTTGGGTTGGGTTTGGGAGTCTTTAAAAAATTCTGAAGTTGGGTTGGGTTGGGTTGGGGAGACTAAAAAATTTCGAAGTTGGGTTGGGTTGGGGAGACTTTAAAAAATTTCGGAGTTGGGTTGGGTTGGGTTGGGGAGACTTTAAAAATTTCTGAAGTTGGGTTGGGTTGGGATAGGCGCTTGGGTTGCCCATCACTGGCCATGGATAGCAGCGTCGGCTGACTTTTACTTTCCCCGCAGATATTGGGTGGATCCAAGGTGAAATTATTTTTTTGTTCCACCACCCACCTCCACCTGTGGACCAAATTTTATCCACAGCTGGATTTTGCTCAAAAATGATATTGATGTATGTTTCACTCGAACATGAATTTGTGGATCCACGGGTGGATCCACCCGNGATGTATGTTTCACTCGAACATGAATTTGTGGATCCACGGGTGGATCCACCCGGCTCCACCTGTGGACCCACTTGGATCCACAGGTGGATTTTGCTCAAAAATGAGATTGATGTATGGGTTAGATTAGACCAAAGGGTGGGCAGTAAAATTTTCTAAGTTTTTTAACGTTATATTCCGCATCTTGATATTTTTCTAAGTTTTTTCTCCATAACCTTTTAACAGCCAGAGCATAAATCAGCTGAAGCTCCTGACTTACCAAGTCCGAATATAATCGGGCTGAGCTTTTGAGTCGTCTGAACCAAGCCCGAATATATTCGGGCCATTATTAGTTTCTATTGCGCTTAACAGTACTAAAATTACAATACTATAACCTGCCATGAGCACCATTGGATAGCCCCATAGACGTGCTTCAAATTGTTTTTTTTTTCGGTTTCGAAAAGTGAAAATTGACGAAACTACTGATTTTCAAATTTAAATTCTGACAAATTTNGAATATATTCGGGCCATTATTAGTTTCTATTGCGCTTAACAGTACTAAAATTACAATACTATAACCTGCCATGAACACCATTGGATAGCCCCATAGACGTGCTTCAAATTGTTTTTTTTTCGGTTTCGAAAAGTGAAAATTGACGAATCTACTGATTTTCAAATTTAAATTCTGACAAATTTTACTCCATTTTGGTGTCACATTTCGGCTACTTTCTTGGCAATCTGGCTTCCGATATTTCATAGGATACGGAGATAGAGCCAAAATAATCATTCATCCTTGAGTTTTCAGGGGTCAGGATTTTAAAATCCAGAATTTGGAATTTAGTACAAACTTACGTAAGTGAATCGGACTTATGAGTTAAATTTTATATAGTTATACTTTATATAGTTGAACGAGCGGTCGGCTCGTTCAACATCTATCGTAGGCGCGTGAGATGCGCCGGGATTGCGCGCCGCCATTTCTTTCACGTGATAACAAAATACTGATGAAATATTTTATTAGCAACCTAACAACCTAACGAATCCTAATCCTAACAACGAAAGCATATTAAATCCTATTTTTGTTCCATTTTAAAAAATTTGTAACTTTTTTTCCATACGTTTCCGGTGAAATTTTTTTCCATATTCGTGATCAGCGACCCCATATTAGTCTACAAAATAAATTTTATCAAAATGTGAGTTGCTTCGGAAAACAAAATTTTTTTTCCCGCACCGTTGTCTATATTTGCCCAAATATGTGGTGGTGGTTTTTTGAAATGTAAATAAACCGGTATAGACGGAGGAAAATCGAGTTCAAAAGTGAAAGAGACTTTATTTACAATCGATAGGAAAAGGGCATACCCTATTCGTAGACAATTGGTATACGGGTATGCAGCTCGGCTGACTTTTACTTTCCCGGCACATATTCCTTTGTAACACTAACTAAACTAACCCCTGATTTAGACTTCAAGAATTATTTTCATGATCATTTCAATTTCATTTCAATTTCAATTAATTTTTTTTCAATATTTTTTTACTCATTTATACTTCATGACAACTTCAAGAATTATTTTGACGTTCATTTCAATTTCATTTCAATTTCAATTAATTTTTTTTCAATTTTTTTCTTACTCATTTTTACTTGATGACAACTTCAAGAAAATTTATCACGTTATTTATTTCAACTTCACTTCAAGAAAAGTTGAACGTGAGTGAAATTAAATTTTATAAATTCCACTAGTAAATTTTGAAATTATTGTTTTAAACCCCAAGATTTTTAGCGCCATCACAATTT
>NIPM01000254.1:22715-62294 GCA_002738285.1 Holacanthella duospinosa | reverse complement strand
AAAAAAAGAACACTCAAAGGATCAAAAAACTGTATACAAGCCCTTATGCATTTCTGAGTATACTAAACACATGGGTGGAGTTGACCAATCTGACAGAATGCTTAGCTTTGTAGAATGTGTCAGAAAGTCGATAAAGTGGTACAAGAAATTATTTTTTCATATGATGGACATTAGTGTTAGTGGACATTAGATAAGCTGAGTCAAAAACTCTGACTTCTGCAGAGAATTTAACTGTCCAAATTGAGCTCGGCGTATGAGGAACTTTTTTGATTTTCGGTCGCGGTATGTCAGGATAAAAGCTCCAACCCGAATATATTCGGGCATGGGAGCTAAAAGGGGATGTGTACAAAAAATTTTTTCTAAGTACCAGACATTTTATATGTTGCTACATGAGCGATAAAATGATCTATACAAAACTTGCTCAGTATGTTAAGCTGAGCAACTTTTCCCTGTGCCAATTTTTTTTGTGATGACCTCCTGAGGTCACAGATCAAATCCTGGCTACTGCGTAACCGTCGAAAATGACTATACATAAGTTGTTCAGTATGTTAAGCTGAGCAACTTTTCCCTGCGTCAAATTTTTTTGTGATGACCTCCTGAGGTCACAGGTCAAGGTCAAACCCCGGCTACTGCGNTTCACATAAATTTGTGGACTGAGTAACTTTTGCCTTCCACACTTTTTTCTATGATGACCTCTTGAGGTCACAGGGGAGGTCAAACCAATATTCTCCTATAACCGTCGAAAATGACTCATACAAAAGTTGTTCATGATATTAAACTGAGTAACTTTTGCCTTCCACACTTTTTTCTGCGATGACCTCTTGAGGTCAAAGGTTAGGTCAAACAAATTTTCTCCTATAACCGCCGAGCATGACCCATAGAAAAATTGTTCATGATATTATACTGAGCAACTTTTGCCGGTTATCGGAGAATATTGGTTTGACCTCCCCTGTGACCTCAAGAGGTCATCATAGAAAAAAGTGTGGAAGGCAAAAGTTACTCAGTCCACAAATTTATGTGAAACATACATCAATATCATTTTTGAGCAAAATCCACCTGCGGATCCAAGTGGGTCCACAGGTGAAGTCGGGTGGATCCACCAGTGGGTCCACAAATTCATGTGAAACATACGTCAATATCATTTTTGAGCAAAATCCACCTAAAATCCACCTGCGGATCCAGTGGGTCCACAGGTGGATCCGGGTGGATCCACCCGTGGGTCCACAGATTCATTGAAACATACATCAATGTCATTTTTGAGCAAAATCCACCTAAAATCCACCTGATGATCCAAGTAGGTCCACAGGTGGATCTGGGTGGAGCCGGGTGGATCCACCCGTGGATCCACAAATTCATGTGAAACATACATCAATATCATTTTTAAGCAAAATCCACCTAAAATCAACCTGATGATAAAAGTGGGTCCACAGGTGGATTCGGGTGGAGCCGAGTGGATCCACAAATTCATGTGAAACATACATCAATATCATTTTTAAGCAAAATCCACCTAAAATCAACCTCATGATCCAAGTGGGTCCACAGGTGGATCCACCCGTGGATCCACAAATTCATGTGAAACATACATCAATATCATTTTTGAGCAAAATCCACCTAAAATCTACCGGATGATCCAAGTGGGTCCACAGGTGGATTCGGGTGGAGCCGGGTGGATCCACCCGTGGATCCACAAATTCATGTGAAACATACATCAATATCATTTTTGAGCAAAATCCACCTAAAATCCACCTGATGATCCAAGTAGGTCCACAGGTGGATCTGGGTGGAGCCGGGTGGATCCACGAGTGGATCCACAAATTCATGTGAAACATACATCAATATCATTTTTAAGCAAAATCCACCTAAAATCAACCTCATGATCCAAGTGGGTCCACAGGTGGATCCACCCGTGGATCCACAAATTCATGTGAAACATACATCAATATCATTTTTGAGCAAAATCCACCTAAAATCCACCGGATGAACCAAGTGGGTCCACAGGTGGATTCGGGTGGAGCCGAGTGGATCCACAAATTCATGTGAAACATACATCAATATCATTTTTAAGCAAAATCCACCTAAAATCAACCTCATGATCCAAGTGGGTCCACAGGTGGATCCACCCGTGGATCCACAAATTCATGTGAAACATACATCAATATCATTTTTGAGCAAAATCCACCTAAAATCTACCGGATGATCCAAGTGGGTCCACAGGTGGATTCGGGTGGAGCCGGGTGGATCCACCCGTGGATCCACAAATTCATGTGAAACATACATCAATATCATTTTTGAGCAAAATCCACCTGTGGATAAAATTTGGTCGGCAGGTGGAGGTGGGTGGTGGAACAAAAAAATAATTCCACCTTGGATCCACCCAATATCTGCGGGAAAGTAAAACTCAGCCGCAGCGTCTAATTGCCATAATTTTTACTACAACTACTGTACACTGCGTGGGTAGGTAGTGTTCAAGAGTAATTATTTTTCAATTAACCATTAGCAATAATTTATTCCTTACGCTAAATTCCCGTTCATATTTTGTACCCATCTAGGGTAAACTCGAACTCCTAACTGGAGTAAATATGAACACAATGAAGTTGGAGTTGCGAAACAAAGATGAGGAACGTATCAATGCAATGACAGATGATTCCATGACCTTGGGTCAGTATGGAGTTGAGAATGGGATGATAATTTATGTGATTGGTACGGAATCTTTCGAAGAGACTGATGAATCTGACGTTAGCTTTCAACTGAGTGAGGAAGAATATGCCAAACGTGAAGGTATTCTTAAGCATACACGTACTTATATTATAATATTCACTTACACAACCTAACACCGATAATTGTGAATTGTGTTTAATTTACAGAAAGTGCTCGTCTCTTTCTAATGAAAAATAAACTTGGTAAATATGATGAAGAGAAGCTTCTAAAGAAAAAAGAAGAAGAAACCAAGGAGTCTGCATTGGCTGCATTTATCTCAGTAGGTTCTCGATGTGAAATAACAACTGCCGGTGCACCACCTCGTCGTGGAGTTATCAGATTTGTAGGAAAAGTTCATTTCCAATCAGGAGATTGGGTAGGTGTTCAGTACGATGAACCAGTCGGGAAGAATGACGGTCAAGTCGGAGGAAAGCAATATTTCGAATGCAGTCCCAAATATGGCGGTTTTGTAAAACCAAGTAATGTCAAAATCGGAGATTTTCCAGAAATTGGACTAGATGATTTAGATGAAATCTAGAACTACAATAGTAGTACATAGAAATCTCTCGCTGCTAACACAATTCCATAACAACGTATCTCATTGCNAATCTAGAACTACAATAGTAGTACATAGAAATCTCTCGCTGCTAACACAATTCCATAACAACGTATCTCATTGCCTTTCTAAAAAAAATTCTTATGCTTAAGCTTAGGGATAATGCGTAACTATTCAATCTGTGCAAAACTGATAGTCAAAATTTCCCAGTCCACTGTCAGTATTCTGCGCTACANAATCTAGAACTACAATAGTAGTACATAGAAATCTCTCGCTGCTAACACAATTCCATAACAACGTATCTCATTGCATTTCTAAAAAAAATTCTTATGCTTAAGCTTAGGGATNTTTCTAAAAAAAATTCTTATGCTTAAGCTTAGGGATATGCGTAACTATTCAATCTGTGCAAAACTGATAGTCAAAATTTCCCAGTCCACTGTCAGTATTCTGCGCTACAATTTAATTTAATTCAATGGAAAGCCTTTCAGCACATTTGCAAGTAAAATAAAATACTTAATAAACATTATGAAATGTGATTTTATGACTCATACGGTGACATCCGAAATTAGTTCCATTTTGTAATGGATTTTGGCATCACATTATCCAAATAGTATTGCATGATGTCAAATTCATATTTTATCATTTTGATAGAAATAATCATGTCATTAGGTTATTAGGTAGTAATGTTGAGACAAATATTAATTTGTACACACACGCACCCCAGGGGAGGGGGAGGACATGGGTAATAATAAGCATAAGGGATGAGAACCGGAAGCTATATGGGAATTTGTTGACACTTTTCAGAAAATGGTATCCTTGGATGCCAGCTTGCTATACCCTAGCAGTTCCAGTTCTCAAGCGAAAATGTCACATTGAAAACAGTTGTATTACGAAATACATACTGCAAACTAGAATAATAAGTCATAAATAAACAACTGCTGGTATTAATTCCAGTTTGTACTACTACATTTTCAATTGCAATTACACGCACGGGAATCGTGAATTAGAAAGTCTTGCTTCTCTAAGGAAGCAAGGTTTTTACAGAAGTTACATTAGAATTTATTACAACTAAACTAAAATTAACCTCCTGTGATGGAAAGAGAAGACTGGCATTCTAATTTAATGTTTCCCTAGTCTTTTTACTCAAGATAACAAACTGTTGGAATAGGAGTCTGATTCAACAATTATCCCTCTGTGTTGTCTTCTTCAGAGTCCATAAGTCCATTCCGAGTACTATGGAATACAATTGACAAGTATAAATTATCAACTAACTAACCNTTTCCCTAGTCTTTTTACTCAAGATAACAAACTGTTGGAATAGGAGTCTGATTCAACAATTATCCCTCTGTGTTGACTTCTTCAGAGTCCATAAGTCCATTCCGAGTACTATGGAATACAATTGACAAGTATAAATTATCAACTAACTAACCAGAACATTGTCTTCAAAACAAAAGTGAAATCTACACAGGTAAGAAGCTCAGAAGAATTTTAATAATTAACTAATGAAAATTTCATTTCTCCGTTATCCATATTATCGTCAGCAACACCAACTCAACAAATACTAGTTTGAGTGGACATTGATTCTGAACGTTCTCAGAAGGTCCCATATTTCAAACAAATCCCAAGGTAAATATGAAATACTATTTCAATTTCATTTCACCCTATATTTTATTTTTAGTTATTTTTAACTTTTAATACTTTTTCTAACCCAATTTGTTAAGGAAAAGTCATTAGCCGAGCTTAAGTGTAGCGAGGAGGAAAGGGAAATAATGCAATTTCCGTATTTGATTACAGTGACTGGAGAATATAGAGTGACTTTTTTTTTGACTTGAGTCAAGTTAATTCAATTGAAGAAGTCCTGATACTCAATTTCATGTTCCTAGGGCCTCTTGTCAAAAGAAGCCAAATAATGTACTAACTGCGAGAACCAAAGACTCGTAAGGAAGAAACGATAATAATCTTACCATTTCTCAGCAGAGCCGCGTTTATAATCTTTGTATATTTTGAATTGCAGTTGCTCAAAAAGACTTCGTCAGGATTCAAGAATAATTGCTAAAACTCGTGCTTGAAGAATTACCTAAAAACTGATGAATCAGGAAGGTTAAGGTTAGAGGGTTTGATTTTATATTATTGTTATGCGCTAATTATGGCTTAATTTTTATAATAATTATATTTATTTTTGTGAAGATGTTAGATAAACCGGGATCATCATGTTTCTCCAATCTATGCTCACTTCAAAATAATTTGATCGAGATGGAACCCCAACATCGAAAATGGCGTCGTATCAATGGATTTCAACTTCCCCTTCATCCCCAACAAATTGTTGGTTGGATCAGTATGATATTTTTCCCAGTATTTTCCTACACGATGATTTCATCAAACATACCCAAGGAATTTCATCCAGTCTTTTACTTTGTTACTGGATTCTTCTATATGATCATTTGGATACTTTATATCACATCAATGATAATTGATCCAGCGAATCCAGAAGTAAGAAAATTTAACTCCAAACACCCTGTTCCTGAATTTGACAAATCCAAACATCAACATGTTATTGAAAACGGTCGTTGTCATTTATGTAACATCTCAGTTACTCAAAAGAGGACGAAACATTGTAGCCTTTGTAACAAGTGTGTTGACGGATTTGATCATCACTGCAGATGGCTTAATCATTGCATTGGACAACGAAATTATTTATATTTCTTTGGTTCTATCATTTTCGGAACTATTGGATGCATTATCCTCATATCATCATGCATCCTTGCACTTCTTTACGTTTGGAAACCTCTTCCTACAGAAACTCAATTGATTATACTAAAACAATCAATGAGTTTCAATGCTTCGAAGTATTACAATATGAGTAAATTCTTCGACATTGATAACACAACTGTTTTCAATGTTTCAGATATCATTGGTTATGAGAGAAACTTCAATAATAGATCTGATACCGAAGGCTTTCTAAATGACCAGATGAATAGAATAACAAAGACGGTGATATTTGGGATCGTTACTCTTGTTTTAATTATAATAATGGCTACACTAGGTCATCTTTGTATATTTCATGTATACATTTGTGCCAAGGGTCTAACAACTTATGAATACTTGAAGCCACTACCGACACCTTCTTCACCAACTTCATCAGCTACATCAAAAAAATTAGAAAATGGAGAAAAAATAGGAAAGTGTTATGAAGAGGAGGAAGTGAGTATTGTCGATGAAGATAGTCTCAACAGACCAGGTCCAGAAGTGGACTACATCGAAACAACATGGAATACTATGACGGAAATTGATCTCAATCATCCAACAACACTAGAACGAAAATATTCTGAAAATTTTCAATTGCCAAAAATAATTCCTAATGCAGATCAGTTCCAATTTCAATCGAATGATGTCATAGGAAAAAATAATCAGCGGAAGCCATGGTCTTTCAATAGCCTTATTTTTTGGCGAAGACATAATAAAGTGAACGTTCACCAATATGCGTAAGAAATTAGAACAATGAGTGAAAGAAGTCGTTAAAACGTCGTCCTTGAGGTATTCTGGGATTAAATTAAACATTAACCCAGTTCAATTTATGTAAACTTTGTTCAAAATTTGTTCTGCAACGATTTAACTAATTTTACTTTTAAGGTTTATGTACTAAAATAATTTTAGATTAATGTTTAATAGTATTACTTCGGTTCGTTTATAAACACATTTTTCTCTGTAAATCCTAAAGTATCCAAAAATTTAGACAGAATTTTTGGAGGTAGGAGCCTAAAAAAAAATATAACGAATTATTACGTACTTACTATTCTGTAAACCTCGGTTATAGTGAACTTGTTGACACCGGGAGAAATCATTCACTCTAACCGAGTTCTATATAGTAAATTTATATAAAAAAAAAAACTTACTTGTAGGCCATTTTCGTTCCAAATACAATTAACCATGGGACATCAATGTACTCAAAATTTCTTTGTATTCCGTCAACAATTTGTTTGGCACAGTGTCTAGGATTATATCTGATTGCCATGATTGGAAATCTAAAATTTAAAGTTGAGTCATCAAAAAAAAACAATCAAAATTGTAAATGTAATTATACAATTCATATATTTTACCTGACATTAAAATTAAGATTTTTGCTTAGATTTGTATCCATAATATGAGGATATACTGTAGTTAGTTTGATTTTTGTTGGAGGATACGTTCGTGCTATTTCATCTCTGAGACTCTCCATCATACCATGAATAGCATGTTTGGTGCTAATATAGCAACTCATTTGACCTGTTGACAAGTATACTCCAGCCGTAGCAATTCCAACAATATGACCATATTTTTTTTCAATCATTGTTGGAAGAAATTGTTCAAGTATCCAAAAATGTGAGAGGACATTGATCTTAAACATTTTCTCTACTTCTTCTGGACTGTGATGCTGAATTTTTTTGAGATAAAATATTCCAGCATTGTTGATTATCATTGTTACGCTACCAACTTCTGCTTGAACCTATATTAAAAAGAGAAAAAAAAAAGTTGGTAAAGCGACTTAATTTCATTATTATTGTATTAATTCATCTATATTTTTTAGGTAACTTTTTCTGCATAAGTTTTTATATTTTCATGTTTAGAAATATCAAGAATGTATGAGTAGGCTTTAGTTCCACTTTGTTGCAAAATTTTAACCAATTCTTCATTTTGTTTTTTATCTGTATCCCAACAAATGAGTGTAGCTCCAGACTTTGAAAGTGCCAGACAAATTTCTCTTCCAAGCCCATTGGCTGATCCTGTTACCTTAAATGACAAAATGAGAACAAAGTGTCAACGGTAGGTTTCACTAACATGTTAGGTTCTAATTAAAATTTATTTATTTATTATTCTGTCTAATTAACTTTATTGATTACCAGGATGATATCCTTTGTCAAAGACTTCAACGGAGGAGGTATGAAGAAGTGGAAAATATTTTCAAAGTATACTTGAACAATACTCAAAAACAACAATGGTAGATCCAGAAGTAAGAATTTCACCACCGATAGTACACATTTTGTCAACATTTTGAATAAAATTTTCTAAAAGGAAAAAGTTTAATGGAAAAAAAAAAATNTCAAAGTATACTTGAACAATACTCAAAAACAACAATGGTAGATCCAGAAGTAAGAATTTCACCACCGATAGTACAGATTTTGTCAACATTTTGAATAAAATTTTCTAAAAGCAAAAAGTTTAATGGAAAAAAAAAATTTTTTTTTTCAGTACAAAAATCACTAAATTTTGTGATTTAAATTAGATTGATAATAATTATTCTTCAAAGCAGTGAAACGATGTCATATTTCCTAATACAAATCGACTATAAAAAATATTTGAAATAAATTAAACTGAAATAATATATAGAAAGTGTACAACAATGAAATTATAAATTTTAAAAAGAGCTACAGGCTTTATAAAAACAGTATGCATTGTTATTCCTACATTATGATATGAGTCATTCTTGCAGTTCAACTAACCCTTTACTTTCACTTTCATAATAATTTAATTAATAATTTAATAGTTGATTGTCAATAAACGTCATTTTATTTATGTGAGTGAAAATATTATTAAATTAAAAACAAAACAATTTTTATATTATTTGGACCAGAAAATTTTGGAGATTTAAAAAAAAACCGAATATAGCAAAAAATCTAAATATTTAGTTAATTTCTCTTGTAGGAATTTAATTCTTATAACTTTTATTTTCTATCACTAACAAATTATAAGTAATTGTTAATGAATTGAAAATTATTATATAATGACTTTAATTCAATTAAGTAAAATTTTATTGAAAATAAATCCCAAATTTGAAATCCTATCTAATTAAAACTCTAATATGTAATTTTAGTTTAAAATCAGTGTGATTTCGGTTGATTCACCATTACATTTTTTTCTGTTAATCCTAAAATATCCATAAATTTTGACAGAAGTTTCGGAGGTAAAAGTCTATAAAAAATTAAAATAAATTAAGCATTAATTAATGACTAGGATATTTAGTAAATTTTAATAAATATTTTACTTACTTGGCGACCATTTTTGTCACAAGAACAATTTTCCATGGAACGTCAATATATTCCTCATTTCGGCGTATTCCTTCAATAATTTTTTTGGCACAGTATACTGGGCATGCCATTCGTGAAAATCTAATAAATTTTGTCATTAAAAATTATTAAAAAATAGTCGATTATAAGATTTAAAAAAAAATATAATGTTCGGATATAATTTACCTTGCATTTATTTTAATATTTTTGGTTAGATTTGTATCCATGATATAAGGATATACAGTTGTTAGGTTGATACCGGTGGGAGGATCCGTCCTTATCATTTCATCTCTGAGGGACTCCATCATACCATGAACAGCATGTTTTGTACTGAGGTAACTACTGATCTTACCCGCTGTTATGTATACTCCAGCTGAAGCTATGGCAACAATGTGACCTTGCTTTTTTTCAATCATTCCTGGAATAAAGTGCCGAAGTATCCAAAAATGTGAGAGGACATTGACCTTAAAAATTTTTTCTACTTCTTCTGGAGTATGATCTTGGAGTTTTTTCATTGCAAATATTCCAGCATTATTGATTACCATTGTTACATTACCAACCTCATCTTGAACCTAAAAAGTATTAAAACTTATTAGTGTTAATTTTTTATAATTTATCTTATTTTTAAAACTAACCTTTTCTGCATAAGTTTTGATGTTTTCATATTTAGAAATATCCAAAATATACGAATGGGCTTTACAACCTTTTTGATGCAAATTTTTTATTAATTCTTCATTACGTCGTTTGTCCATATCCCAACAAACGAGCGTAGCTCCAGTATTTGCAAGCGCCAAACATAATTCTTTCCCAAGCCCATTGGCTGAACCAGTTACCTAAAAGTAATAGTTAATATTAGATAAATAAAAATAAAAAATGCTAACTGATAGTTTTGTTAAAATTAATTAATTAAATTATATAGTTAATTGATTACCAAGATGGTGTCCTTTGTCAGAGACTTCAACCGACGAGGAAAGAAGAAACGTATAAAATTTTCAAGGCAAACTTGAACAATACGTAAAAGCAACAATGGGAAATCAAATACGAAGAGTTGTACTACGGACAGCGCTGTACTCACAGCTTCTATCAACATTTTGAAATAAACATAGAATATCAATTCCTGCTCAATGTCTACTTGATTTTGTTTTTCACAATCGGGGTTCGAGACAGAATAAATTGCATAATGTGAACTAAATGGCTTAATTATTCTGATAACACTTTAAATGAAACGAGAATTTCATCTCTCTTTAAATTATTTTAATTAACATTTACTTTTCCACTCCATTTAGTAATCTCATTTTATTATTATACATACAACTCATATGAGCATTATTGTGTAATATAATTTTGAACTCTGTGAAGGTTAACCATTTTTTTTTTTAAACCTGTTTTCATTCCATTTGCTCGTGGAACATTTTTTTATGAGGGTTTCTTAAAATGAAATCACACGGAATCAAATTTTAACCCTACAGAATCCGAAATGTTGAANTTGGCTGAACCAGTTACCTAAAAGTAATAGTTAATATTAGATAAATAAAAATAAAAAATGCTAACTGATAGTTTCTTATTTTGTTAAAATTAATTAAATTATATAGTTAATTGATTACCAAGATGGTGTCCTTTGTCAGAGACTTCAACCGATGAGGAAAGAAGAAACGTATAAAATTTTCAAGGCAAACTTGAACAATACGTAAAAGCAACAATGGGAAATCAAATACGAAGAGTTGTACTACGGACAGCGCTGTACTCACAGCTTCTATCAACATTTTGAAATAAACATAGAATATCAATTCCTGCTCAATGTCTACTTGATTTTGTTTTTCACAATCGGGGTTCGAGACAGAATAAATTGCATAATGTGAACTAAATGGCTTAATTATTCTGATAACACTTTAAATGAAACGAGAATTTCATCTCTCTTTAAATTATTTTAATTAACATTTACTTTTCCACTCCATTTAGTAATCTCATTTTATTATTATACATACAACTCATATGAGCATTATTGTGTAATATAATTTTGAACTCTGTGAAGGTTAACCATTTTTTTTTTTAAAACCTGTTTTCATTCCATTTGCTCGTGGAACATTTTTTATGAGGGTTTCTTAAAATGAAATCACACGGAATCAAATTTTAACCCTACAGAATCCGAAATGTTGAATTTTTGTGATGAAAAGCAACAAAATGTTGCAACATTTTGAATTTTTTTTTCTTTTTTTTTTTTTGTTTCTTTTATTAATTTGTATACTCATAATCACGTCGACGCTGTATGAAAAACTTTCTTTTTTATTTTACTCAAAGTTTCTCTTAACCCTGTAAGTATCGTCTCAAGTTAAATTATAAACATTATTATTATATTGTGAATAATCTCTATTATAATTATATTTAATGAAGTTGTATGTAATGTAGCAGCTAACACGAAATGAAATTTTTGTCAATTGGTTTTGTTCCATCTCATGGTTTTTACAGTAGTACAATTGAGCCTCAGGGAGATTCAAGAAATTCTGCTGCAGCAATTCTAATTCCTGATGGTTGACATCTGAAATTGGAAAAAATAATTAATTGTTAGTATGTATGTTATAAGAATAATGTAATATTACATTCTGTATAATCCAACATGGTGAAGTTCAACAACAAACTAATAATAACATTATAATTCAGTTCTTAATATCAAAAACAAAATAAAATTTTTTTTTAATTTTTGCTTTAAAGCACTGGCCAAGACTAAATGTGACTTACCATAACTAAATGTCAAGAGCAAAAAATGGCATAAATTTTTCATATATTTTTCCTCTCGTCTGAAAAATTCTTTCGTAACAAATTTGTTTAATAAATTTTGATAAAAGGGTTCACATAAAAACAAAACGGGGTACAAATACTTCGGCGCATGCAACATTGTCATCTTTTCATAAGGTGAGGCCAGCGTTTAAGTTCGGTTATTACAAAAAAATTTTTTCAGTTAAATTTTACCAGATGTAGATGTAAGAACATGATTAATTACAATTTATACCTTAAGAATGTACTTAGAAAACAAGAACTCCACGGTATATAAACTTGTTCATAGTCACGCCGAATACCATCAATGGCTATCCTGGCCAGATCTCTAAAATATAGAGACAAAGTTGATAAGTACAAAAAAAAAATACCCCCAAAAAAATTGTCCGTATTTACTTGAGGTTTGTTTTTGCCATTCTGAGTAGTCCGTTATAGTAAACTCCAGGTATAATTGTTGTAAATTTGATATCAGGTTTGGTTGGATATCCTCTGACTTCATCTCGAAGTGAGTCCATGTAACTCCTTACTGCTGCCATTGAGGCATTGTACGGAACATAATTTTTACTACCGATGAATACTGATTCAGAAGAAATGGAAACAACATGTCCACGCCCAACTTCAATCATTCGAGGTAAGAATTTACGTAGAACCCAAAAGCCTCCAAGGACATTGACCTCAAAGCATCTCATTATTTCTCTTGGATTATGACTTAGGAATGGATGGTTTGGAGCAATTCCAGCATTAAGAATAACAATTGATACTTCTCCAACTACATCTTGTACCTAGAGGATATGAAAAAGCAACCATAAATTATTTAACATGAAGAGTTATTAGATTAATAGGGATTTGACCTGATTGGATTACTTTGGCTGCTGTTAGTTGAACTTGATTACGATTTGCAATATCTACTGTGAAACCATAAGCTTTAGTCCCTGACCTTCTCAATTCCATCACAAGGTTATCATTTACTTCTTTATTGATATCCCAACAGATAAGTGCCAATGGTAAGGAGTCACATTGTGCCAATTGTAGACAAATTTCCCGTCCAATTCCATTTGCAGATCCTGTAACCTTTAAAAATCTCATTTTTATAAAATTAAAAATTAAATTATTACAAAATTAAATCTTTCAGGATAATTTGTCTTAGGTACTAGGATGTAATTGAGCATGAAAGTGTTCATTTTGACAGGTTTTTTAGTTTTAATTTTCCTACTTCCTAATAAATAATTAAGACTATTACTTACTTCAACCTTGTACCTTATAATAATTAGTTATATGCTTAGATTTATAAAGAATACAGGGTGTCTCATAATTAATGATAAAAGAAAGTTTAATGAAAATTCAAAGTTTAAATTTGAACCAGACTCGAATATTCGTATCACTTGGTGGGAATATTTGAAAATTTGAATTAAAAATTTATTTATTTGTTCCTTGGGTTATAATAATTCTTAGAACAGCCGGTATAAAAATCAATTATTGTTTCGTACCAGAATTATGTCATGTTGTAAAGATTTCAAGGCTGGAGGAAACCACCATCGGTATAAAATCCCACCGAATGTAATTACACACAATGAAATGAATTTGACAAGATCTAAAAAATGTGAACAAACTGTCAGGAAACCCATTTTTGAATCTTGACATTCGTCTGCTGTTTCTCAAACACTCCCTGAAACCTAAGGATTTTAAATAATTGTTCAAGACGCCTATTGTTATCGTTAATAATTTTGGACCTGACACAACTTAAATAATGTCATATCCCATATCCCAATCAAACCACCAAATTAGGAATATAAAGTGATAATAATTTTTTATAACTTTGTTGGTATTATCAACTAAACCACAACTCCTACTGCTACCATGACAGCAAGCTTAAGTTTATAAAAACCCATCATGATTAATAGGATTAGATATAATGATGACTTAATTCATTGAAAACTATCCAAAGGCAGTTCCAAGTGGTTATTTTGCTAAGCTTTTAAAATAATCTTCAATCCTCAATCAAATTCAATAAGATTTTCAACTAACAAAGATTGCTTTTGAGTCAAAAAACTTAAAATATGGCGAAAAACCACCCATTGAAAAATAACTTTTTACATTATTATTCTTATTTATTAATAGTCAATAATAATTTATATCAATTAATTATATTATATTATTATTATTATTATTGTGGGNATTCTTATTTATTAATAGTCAATAATAATTTATATCAATTAATTATATTATATTATTATTATTATTATTGTGGGCTTCATAATGGAGTTTCCTTGCATTTAAAAAAATTTTAAAGTCATTAAGAATTAAATTATTCTAAATATAAATAAGGAATTCAAAATTTTGTCAACCCCTCATTACAACCGTATTTAGGTAAATTACCATCATAAACTGTTTATTTTTTGAAAATTATAAAAGAAATTTATTANATTCTTATTTATTAATAGTCAATAATAATTTATATCAATTAATTATATTATATTATTATTATTATTATTGTGGGGCTTCATAATGGAGTTTCCTTGCATTTAAAAAAATTTTTAAGTCATTAAGAATTAAATTATTCTTAAATATAAATAAGGAATTCAAAATTTTGTCAACCCCGCATTACAACCGTATTTAGGTAAATTACCATCATAAACTGTTTATTTTTTGAAAATTATAAAAGAAATTTATTATTATAAAGTGTGATTTTATTCAAAGTTATGTCAAGAATTCATGTTGGACTTTTGGAACAAAATGGAAAAAAAATATTTTTTTTTCAAAGGTCATTCACCCCAAATTAAATTTCTTAGTTTTTACTTGTTTCCCTTTATAATTTTGTTGATACACGGAAGGGCATAAGTAAGTCGACATGGAGGAAGTGAGTTAGACGTGAGTTAGCATGGAATGAGATCGGGGGTTTTAACCCCTTAATTTTTTATACATGACTTTTGAAGTTAACACTTTCTCCATGTATACTTACTTTTGCCCTACTCTATATAATAATAAATACCAGACGGACAATAAGATTTTTTAAATTTTCATCTCACTTTTAGTTTTCATTTTTGCGATTTGCAGAATTTAATTTTAATAGAGAATTTACATGTGATATTTTTCGTTTCTTTTTACAATGTTTCCACATGGGAGTTTCCATTTTATTTATCAAACTTCCGGTTACATATGGAATAATTGAGATCTAAAACTGTTTTAATTAACATCATATCGCTAATTTTTGCTAATTTTTTCATGTATTTTTAGATAACCTAGATTTAGGATGAATTCAATGAATCGTGTTTTACTAGGTCATAAAATATGACCTGGTTCGTAACGAAATAAAATATTTAATGAAAAGCTGTTATTGAAAATTCACATCAGTCAACTTTTGTATCCTCTGTAACAAGTGTATAATTTATAAAAAAAAATAATAAAAAAATAAAAATTCACAAGAATTGGAATAATGGTACGGAAGAAGGGAAAGAAAGTTTTGATTTTGTCTCTATTCATGATTACTTTGTAGAAATCCTTAAGAACAAGTCTTTTAATTTTTGAGCTTATTCAAAATCTTAATGGATCATAATTCAATTACTGTTGAGTTTTGCATAAGAATTATTTTAGCATTTATGATTTTCGGTGGAGTTAGCAAAGGCATTGTTACCGTACAAGGTGAGCAATGAGTAAACAATGACTAAATGAACAACCTTGACCAAATTAGTACTAAAATTAATCATTAATTTCTTTTACAAATTTTACAGAATATTGTGACAAATTCAACAACTACAACGTAAAACCTTTGATTTGTTTACTAAGAGTAAACAATAATAATAGTACAACAGTACCTGGATGGGAAACTGAAGAAGAGGATAATTGTACCTGTGATGTCAATTGTTTCCCAAGATTTGACATTGTTGAATCATTACCTGATACTGAAGAGGAGGATATGGACAGAAGACTATTGGATGAATCTGGTGAGCTTCAATGTCAACCTTGTGGAACAAATTGTCCAATCAGTGCATTTTTGTCACCACGATGTAGTTGTGCAGCTCTAGGGCCTTCTACAAGTAGTTCTGGTCCAAGATGTCGTTGTACTGTGACATGCGCAGGAAGTCCACGTCAAACGGACAATCCATTTTGTATTTTTAATGTCACCAGAATAACTCGGCTTAGAGACCCATCACGTGTCTACACCTGTGAATGTGACAAAAGTAAAGCAGCAATGAATAATCCATATCCTGATTTCGCTTGCATTTGTCAACCCAATTTGTAAAATAAAAGTCAGAAAATATACATTTTTTACCTCGAACTATCAAAATTGGTCTGAATTAGAGCCAGTTAATCCTAATTATTCGAGTAAATATTTTAAAAACAAAAAATAATTTTTTTTTATTCTAAGTCGAAATCCAGAAATTCAGGATTTATAAAAGTAGGGGATAAACGTAGAAATAAAATACTAAATCAAGTAACCTGTCAAAGTTTTGACGTCAAACAAACTTGATATTAAATTGACTAAAATAAAAAAAAACACAAAGAATAGTTTAATATTAATTAAATATAGAAGTTGAATTTATTAAAGAGAAATAAAGAAAATTCCATCAGTGATGTTAATATTTATTTATGGTTCTCCCCTCATAATCATACTGAGGAAATGTATTTAAAATTTAATACCCACAAATTCAGCCTCTTTTCAGGCGGATATGTATTAATTAAAAAATTAAACTTTAAGCGTAAAAAAATTTTTGTTTTCGTTAAATAACTAATAATAAGTTATTCTTAGGCTTTCAGAAAACTTTAGTTACTATTTTTGCTATTGCTCTTTACTTTTCCCTAGTAAAGTGGTCTTAAATTTGAATAAAAATGTCCACGGTTCATACTTACGTTCCTTAATCTAAGGACTTTTAATTTTGTTTTTAGAACTCTTTTTCTTATTTATTTTGTGAATTTTAAAATGATTATAGAGTAAAATTTGAATTGCACATGACGGCATGGCTACACAGACTATGGGTTTTGCTTCATGACGCCTTAATGATTCTCTGTGGTTAAGTTTTTTATTTAATTAGTCACATAAGGAAATTGTAAAGGTAAAAGGTAAAACATATAATTAAAAAATTTTTAAGTAATAAATACTCAAAAAAAATTATACTTTTTAGTGATACATTTATCAAACCGCAAGTAATTTCAATTAAAAATTTTTCAAAAAAATTCATAATTTCCAAGTGTCGTCTCAGAAAATAATATTAAAATGTTATATTGTAATGAATTTTTTTGCTAAATTGAGATTTTAATTATTTTTGGAAGAAACCCCCTGTGAATTTTAGTGGCAAATGGTGAGAAAAATTGTTTTATTTTTGTTGTGGGAATAGCTTAGAAACGACGTAAATATCGCTGTATTAGACTAATCTTACACATCAAATCATTTATGAATTCAATTGTAAAATTTCTTCCCCTTCCCTAGAGAGTATTGTTGGATCATCTCACATCAGTAAGTAACCATTGAAGATGACGACAACAACATCAACTGTTCATATTATTATGTGCTAAAATGGTTGAATGATTACCTATTGCACATTCAAAGTGTCTAGTTCGACAATAATTGAGTATTGTTGGTCTGGATAAATAAAGCTGTTTAAACCTGATATTCGAGTTTAGTACGGGTCAGGAGTGGGAAGAGTTAACACGAATTTTAAAAATTTTGTTACAGAAGTTCTTTACAAAAATTTTTTTCAACCTGATATAATTTTAAGTTCAAAAGTATAACAAAAGTTTGTAAATGTAAATCCGTTCCAGTTAACAACAATAGCAGAAGTCAACAAAGCCAGAAGTGGAAGAGTGCTAAATAAGTTCAATTTTTTATAAAATAAAGCTTAATTTAGCTAATCTATTAATTGGAAATGCATGGATTTGATAATCAACGTACAGGTAAATTATCGACTAATTTAAATTTTGAATAGTGGCGCCGGACACACGGACATGGAAAATATCATAAACCCCTTTCAGTTCCGATATTCGTGGTTTAATAATTAGCCTTGCTAATGATAAGATTTTGAAACAATTTTTTCGATTTTAATTTTAAATATTCAAAATTGATTAACGGAATTCAATTTTTTTTTCTTTTGGGTCATCCTTGTTGAACCACTCGGTATATGTGGTTTCCTGTCTGATGCCTAGAGGGAAAATATTTAACATTTATTGGTGTAATATTTTAATGACGCATTTCAGTCTTTATGTCCTTTCGGTTATGTGTAAATAACCTTTCCTGTAAAGGTGTGGAAGATTTTATACTTAAAAATCAGGTTTTTCAGGATTAATTACAAAATCTTACATTTCACGTGTAGCAAAGTAATCAGACGATGAGACTTGTTTTATATAAAGTTCTTTTTGTCCTTGTAAGTTACTCAGATTCGTAATTTCAAGATTAATTTACAGATAAGATAATCATCAGTTAAAATCATTTTCATTGAATTTAAATTTCGGAAAAACATTTTTTTGAAGTAACTTCAAACCGGATCCATTAGTACTGAATAATTTTTATTTGTTATATTCGCATGTTTCCAACTTTATTAAATTAATTTGATTTTAAAGTAAGCTTGATTTTCAGCAGAAGGTTTGAAAAAATGTTGTTTTGTCATTTTTTTTTCTATCCATATAACATTATCCTTAAAATAACCCTCAATTTGTAAGCTATTGGTTATACGCGGCAATAGGAATATATGAGATATGAGGCAAAAAAGAAATCTTAAAACATTAAAAAAATTTCTACTAATTTACTAATTAGTACTAATGGGATTATTTATTTCGAGCATTGCCTAAAATGACACGGTTCTAGTAATGTGCCACAAATCTCAGACTCATGAGATAGATCGGCTATGAGTGAGATGAGCCGAGGCTGATTCGGGGTCAGGCTTTTTAATTTTCAATGAGCCATTACGAAGACTACAGCTCAACTCTTTAAAAATGAGATTCCCTGAGCAACGGGTCTAAGCCGGAGGCTCTCAGTTCTATCAAATTCTTATAACTCATAAGTCGACTGATTTTTAAAAGAGTTGAATTATGAGTCGAGAATTTAACCATGGCATTAGTGTGCTAGAGTTTGAATTATTAGAATAAAGTGTGATTACTTTTTTCAATTTTTGAGTTTGATTTTATTTTCTGCCTCATCAACTTATTGGTAAACACTTTTCACTTGACTTACTCGTGCTCACTCACTAATTTACCGTTCTTGGTAATCATTATTAGCAGGACATTTACAAAATAATACCTTTATGAGACAAAAAGTAGAGTAGCCGGTGTATTTCTACACTGGTCTTTATCTCACAGAAGATCTTTTAACTCAATACTTGTCATTGTCTCTGGGGATCAAAGTCTCGCTTGGCTACTTTGAGAGTACGAGTCTAGTCACATCTAACCACCAGACGATACAGAATCGTCACACATTTAAATTAAATTATAAAAGTGTCTACAAAGTTGAACCAATTGATTATTTAATTTGGCATTTTTAATAATGGCTCTGAGAAGGACTCCTGAGCCGACTCTTAAGGCTCATGAGCCTAGAATCACTACTTCAACAAGGAGCCATTGAATCGGATAGGTTCAATTAAGGCTGCAGCTCAGTCGGGAAACAAACGACTTGAGCCGCTCGGCTTAGGCTTACCAAATTTGCTGAGTCTTGCGCAGCACTACCAGGTAAATTCAAAAATAAAATTAAAGGCAAGACTAACTTTTGCTATTATTTGCACTCATCGGTGGTTTCATGTGTACCTTGTTCAGTTCGGGTTTACCTCTTCATAAAAATCACAACTGTTCATTTTGGTTGATGGAGAATGAGAAACTTGTTTGTCTGGTACAAGTTATTGCATTAAAAACAATTATGATTAAAATGAACACGTGATAATATTTTGTAAAAACGTGTCATTTGAGAGCTGGTTGATGACCAGAGATGCCTTAAGGCTTAAGCAACAACCAATCAAGTTCACCTGGTAGACCAGAATTCACAAAAAAAGTGTGACATGCTGGAGTAAGCATTATTTTCTAAATTACAAAATAAGATTTTTTTGTAATACAAGTTGTCAAGTCTACAAGCCACTAAAAGCCTTTTAGAAATTGATTTAGTAGTTTAATCTGTGCTATCTCTCAAAGAAGTTGTGTGTGATTTTGTATAAAGTACAGTAGAGCACGCTTATAAGACCTACAGATATAAGACCAATTAGGTTAACAATTGCAATAATGACACTTGAGCTTCAATACTACATTTTCGCTATTAAAAATGCGATTTTTAAAGCAAAAGTTACACATTAATTGAAGTAGTATGCCTCAAGTTTACTTTAGCATTGTTTCTCCATTTAAGCACATAAGTTCCCGTCGAAAAATTAAATATACGCGCTTATTTCATTCAAAAATCTCATAGATTTATATAAGACTGAATTGGTTTCTATATCCGTTATAAGGCCATGACGGCTATAAATACATAATTTTCAGTGCAAAATAAAAGTTCTTATAAGCGTGTTCCACTGTAATATATAGTGGATGGTGATTCTATTTTGCTCTCTTCCCGTCCAAGGAGAAAGCAGTATTTAATAATTTTAAATAATTATATTAATAATATTCTTTTATCAAAAATGTTTATAAAGTAAACAATAATTCTGTAATAACTATTAGAAAAAACNTTATATAAGACTAAATTGGTTTCTATATCCGTTATAAGGCCATGACGGCTATAAATACATAATTTTCAGTGCAAAATAACAGTTCTTATAAGCGTGTTCCACTGTATTATATAGTGGATGGTGATTCTATTTTGCACTCTTCCCGTCCAAGGAGAAAGCAGTATTTAATAATTTTAAATAAATATATTAATAATATTCTTTTATCAAAAATGTTTATAAAGTAAACAATAATTCTGTAATAACTATTAGAAAAAACAAACATTTAAACAGAATTTCCTGACAGACGTACAGAGCAATGGTATAAACCTACTCATCTCCTTTGCTCGTGGTTGATCATTCATAATGAATCATTATTAAAAAAAGTTTCTTGAAGTAGATTTCAATTTATTATTCAGATTAAACAAATATTCAATTAGCCAAGGTAATTTCTTTTGCAAACAAAGTTTTATAGTGCT
This sequence comes from Holacanthella duospinosa, assembly GCA_002738285.1. Taxonomy (NCBI): domain Eukaryota; kingdom Metazoa; phylum Arthropoda; class Collembola; order Poduromorpha; family Neanuridae; genus Holacanthella; species Holacanthella duospinosa. The sequence goes on along the minus strand of NIPM01000254.1, from coordinate 41,140 downwards.
TGTTATACTTTAAAAAGACTTTTCAAAATTTTGAACTTTTGTTTGATTATTGGTTTAAGTTTGAGAGGAGCAAAATTAGATAATTTAAATAGCCCGCAAATGTGGAAGACAAGAATGCCCCAATCATGTTTCTAATACTCGGCGCCAAAATTCAAAATAAAGAAATCTGTAGATTTGATTTGAATGAGTGATAATAATCGCTCCTTTTCATCATTCATTCATTCATTTTCATTCATCTCTAGTCTCCCACTTTAACTTTTATCTTGCTTCCTGTTCGTCAAGGAATTTTTTAGAAGTGAAAGTGGGTTGATTTAGAGTTAAATTTATTGTTAAATTGACACAAGGTATTAACAACAATTCAAATATGGTATTGTGATATTGTTAGGTGACGTTGAAGTTACCTCACGCCGCACGGTAATTCCATTGATAACTATGAACTCAAGGTCAGTAGGATCAGCCGATACTGGCCCGATTAGTAAAATTAGACATACCAACAAATTCTCTTCACCTATACAAGGATCAATTGCAATTTACAAAGCAGAGGGTTCAGTGAAGAATTTAACTGATGAAGAGATTTTACATCTAGTACGTGAGAAACATATCCCAAGTCATCAATTGGAGAAAGCTTGTGAAAATTATGAGCGTGGAGTGATTATACGGTAAATGATTTTTATGATTTCACTTAATTTGTGGTGTGCAAATCCTATTTTTTTCTCAACTATGATTTTTTTTTAACTTAATTAGGAGGAAACTGGTGCGTGAAGGGTTACCGCCTAGTAAAGAAACTCAAGATTCTCTAGCTGAGCTTCCATATCAGAATTATGATTACACGAAAGTTCTAGGAGCTTGCTGTGAAAATGTAATTGGATACATTCCTGTACCAGTGGGGGTAGCAGGTCCATTGGTATTGGATGGGAAGACATATCAAGTACCGATGGCTACAACGGAAGGATGTCTAATTGCTAGCACAAATCGTGGATGCAGAGCTCTGTCAACCAATGGAATCAAAAGTAGTGTCGTAGCAGATGGGATGAGTCGTGGTCCAGTTGTGAAATTCCCAAGTGCAGTTCAAGGAGGAAGGGCAATGCTCTGGCTCGAAAATCCCAATAATTTTGAAAAAATTAAGTCCAGTTTTGATTCTTCGAGTCGATTTGCACGTTTACAAAAAATCCATTGCTCACTGGCAGGGAGGTATCTTTTCATACGTCTTGTTGCCAAAACAGGAGATGCAATGGGGATGAATATGATATCGAAAGGCACCGAGATTACATTGAAGAAGCTGCAAGAAGATGTCTTCCCTGAAATGGAAATTTTGTCTCTTAGTGGGAACTTCTGTACAGATAAGAAGCCAGCCGCTGTGAACTGGGTAGAGGGACGAGGGAAATCAGTTGTTGTGGAAGCAGTTGTGCCAGGAAATGTAGTCGAATCTCTTCTTAAAACCACTGTCCCTGCCTTGATTGAGCTAAATATAGCTAAAAATTTGGTTGGATCTGCTATGGCTGGTTCTATCGGTGGTTTTAATGCACACGCATCTAATATCGTCACAGCTATATTTATAGCAACTGGACAGGTAACTATTATTTAGTTACTACTTTACCTAGAATGGAAAATCTTTGACGTTATTCTATTCACATTTACCTATTTGCTTTTTTAGGACCCAGCTCAGAATGTTGGAAGTAGTAACTGTATGACGTTGATGGAACCTTGGGGTGAAGACGGGAATGACCTCTACATTTCGTGCAGCATGCCATCGATAGAAGTTGGAACTGTTGGCGGTTAGTACTCATTTCATTTATGGACTCTTTATCATTTATCATAATTCTTTAGGATGACCAAAAAAATTAAAAAATTCAAATAAAATCAACAAAATTTGAATATTCAATTAGATTTTACATTTTTGATCAATTATTATTTCAGGTGGTACAATTCTAGCACCCCAAGCTGCTTGTCTCAAAATGCTCGGTGTCAATGGACCACATCAAGAGAGTCCAGGAGAAAATTCTAGAACCCTCGCGCGAATTATATGTGCCACAGTCCTCGCCGGAGAGCTTTCTCTCATGTCGGGTATGTTAATTATTCGATTGTTAAATATTGAGTATTCTTGGGATAGGATTGTAACATTCTTTTTGTGTATTTTAGCTCTAAGTGCTGGTCAGTTAGTCAAATCTCATATGAAGCACAACAGGTCTTCCACAAATTTGAGCTCTGTCTCTGAAGCAAAGTCAAATACCATCGAGAAATCAGTTGACTCTTTAGCACACTCACTTTCTAAAAATTTTACACTTGGGATAGACATCCAAGGAAGTTTTCCAATTGGTTGTAAACCTGTTTAGATCTATTATTCCTCGTTATTAGGGTTCAAGCGGAAGTGTAGTTAAAATATTTTTGCTGGGATAAATTGGATAGAGAATAATTTGTCCTCGAGTTTTCATTGTCAATAAGTAACATATTAGCTGGTGCTATACTACAAGGTAATTTTATTACTACCAAGAGATAATTATTATCAAGTTATTAACAAGAAAAGTTCAACAAGTGGTTAAATATTTATTACAGTACTAGGTGCAATTTGAGTAATTATCGAACAGCAGATATTCTTTTTCTATTATAGCAAAAAAACCAATGTCGTGTTATTAAGTTTAAAAATACTATTGGAGTAATAACTGAGCAGGATATTGATTTTCAATTAAACACTTAAAAGTGTATGAGATAGATAAAATTGAATTCTTTTACCTGGCTAGTTTACCGGTGTGTGCAAAATCATGAACAAAAAATTTATATGTTGAATTGTTTTTATACGTTGTGCTAAAATAATTAAGTGTATAATAATATTAAGGGACAAAAGGTATTAGGAACTCGAAGTTTGTATGGTATTAGTTTCCGGTTTCTGTCTACTTTTATGAAGATTGTGGAATCATAAAAATTTAGCTTTATCCCTCAATTTTGTTAACCTCATCACCTCAACATGAGTGTCTGCCAATTGACAGTAAATATTTGAAGTTTGCAAATAATTCAATTTCTCATTTACTTAAACCAGTCAATCAAATTTGTGAATTCAATCCAAATTGGTTGCAATTCTTTTGCCATTAGATTGTTAAGTTTCATTCACCATGATTTATACTTTTACGTTAATTGGCTTAACTTGTTCTTGATTAGTAATAATTGATGTGATGGTTCCACATGCATGTGGTCAGAATTTAAAATTAGTAGAGATCTCAAAAATGACAAAAGAAAAAAAAAACTGAAATGGAAATGTGTGGCCATAACTCATGAGTAAATGGCTTCCGGAATTTTTGTAACTTAGCTACTCTTGATATAGATATCCTTGCTCAACTGATGTTGTGGACGAGCTTTGTTAAAGGCGATTTTTAAATATTTCCTTCAATCTTCCGTTATTGATTACAGCAGAAGGACACATGATTTCGGAACTTTTCCTTGTGATGTACCTTTTCTTGCTATGAAGTAATCCATGTCCGAACTTTCGTCCACAAGAATCAACTAGAGTATACAGAAAACAATTACAATTATGAAACTTCTTGAATATAAAAGATTTAAAGTGTAATATGATCTTCCAACCTCATTTGCAAAAACATTTAATTCTCCAGGCTCTGTTGCAGTGTAGTCGTACATGACCTTCCCTTTTTGCATCCCGCCTTGGGAAGAAGTGTCATCCGTGTCCTCGATACTGAATGATTGATTGAGACTCACACTATGTAAGGGCATTCTGGCAAAGGCCGATAATTTGGAATTTATGAGCAGTTATTGCAGTTTTTGCTAACTCTATGAAGCACTGGAGGCGTGAATTTAAATATTTCGTGTGTATAACAATATAGCAATTAACTTACGAGAGAAGATCTCGATTGAGTTCAAGCATTTGCTGACTACATCTTTCGTAGAAACTTGTCTGAGCTGCCACCAATGCTTTCAAATTTTCAACATGGCGGTCTCTAGCGTTGAGCATAACTTCCAACTCGGTACGGACAAGGTTAACCTGTCCATTGAACTCTGCCTGGGATGTAATTACTTCGCTTTCAGCCTGAAAAAAAAAGTGATCAAAACTTGGGAATTAAAAAAAAATAGAATCAGCGCCATTTTATAATGAGTTATTGACCTGTTGAATCAAAACTCTTGGATCTGTGCCATCTTTCTAAAATATCAAAAATGATAATTTACCAAATCATTGTACAATTTTCAATCATTTAGCCATTTACCGTTGGAGTGTTATGCATATTCCGAGCTTTTCGAAGCTTATTTTTTGCTGCATCTAAATCAAGTCTTAAATTAAAAAAGAATTAGTAGTAACAGTAGTTACAAACGGCAGTAACAAGAAAAATAAATTAAAACAATGCTTACCGTTTATTTTCTAGTATCTTCCGTTCACGCGTTACATTTCTGACTTCAGTGTCCATGAATTTATTTAACGGGTTGACAAAAGCTACACAAGCCGAATTGACAAATTCTCTCTCCGTTTGACCCAATTTCAATTCTGTCTGACCAACTTTGATGAGCATACTTCCTGAAATGGAATAAAATGAATAGAAAAAGTAATAGCAATGCGACTAGATCAGGGAAAAAAATGGCATCTAAAACCATTTTGATTTTAATAATATAAATCAGTTCTAAAGCCGAATGGATTTTGTAAGAAATAAAATTATTTATTATTTTTCGAGTGCTTACCATAAGCACTCGAAGGACCGAAGTCAGTTCCAGCTTCAATCATTCCTTGCCCAAGACTTTCGACATTGCTCTGTCTGGGTGGACGTTTTTTATCAATTTTATCCAGAACATAGTCCTCCACTCGATAACCTGAAAAAGAATACAATAATAATTTAATTTCGTCGTAAAAAATGGAACAGAATTTCTCATCAAATCTTATGTACCAGGATTTGGAACCAAAACTGCATCCGTATCTTTAATAATTCGTTGCGTCCAATTCTTCGCTGTATCAGCTTGGCGACAAAGTTTTTCCAAATGAGGATCCACCGTTGTCTTCTCCCCAGCATAAAGAACTTCTTCTGTCATCTATAAAATATAATATTTCTTGTTAGTAAAAATTCTTCTAATAGAATTAAACAAAAACCTAAAAAAAAATTATCTTACCTGTACAGCACGAGTAATGAACGATCCAGCTTCTCCTACAAGCTTCTTTACGTTAAAATCAAAATCCATCATAACACAATTAAAGTTCCAATTTAAAGAATAAAAAATTTTGAAGGAACTAAGCTTTTCTATGATAATTTAAAAGGCAGCTCAATAGTGCTGCAATGCAGCAGAGAGTTAATTTGTAACCACGACACGTTTACGAGTACGGTTACATGATCTGTCTGACTTGTAAAGAGAAAACATTATTATTGGAACGGCTGTTAGCTATTTTGTAATAATATTCTACACTGTCAGGATTGGCTGGTAACTCTATCCGTACTCGTTTTGTCCTCATGAAGTTATATAACTAATCAATACATTTCTAGGTTTCCTAGTAGAACATCCCGTCCTATGGCGTGGGAGCAGAAAAAATCCTAAAGTAGGTCACTATAGAAAAGGGACCGACGCTTTCTCTTCCCGAGCTACTCATGCAAAAAACTTGAGAAAATTCTTAGAAAGATCACAGAGAAAGTACCTCCTCTACCGAACAGAAAATTTTATGTTACTTTTCGCGAGACAAAAAGCAATTCAATGTGATCCCATTCTCATGATCTCTTTCATTCAGAAATTGTAACTCTTCAAACTTTCTCTTCTCAGGTTTTCAAAAGTCAAGAAAGTGAGGATAGAGCTATTGGATAAACTGACATTGAGTAGAGGCTAGAGGGTTCACCAACTCATTTAAACCCTCTTTTCACCAACTTTCTCGGAAATAAACAATGTAACCAGTAGAAAACTATGGAAACATTACATAAAAACATGAAGTGTAATATTCAGCTAACATTCTTGCTAGATTTTAAATTTGAAAACAAGTGTGATATATTTCATGTGAACCAACTTTTACACAGCACAGGTTAAATTATGTTTTAAATTATGCTTGTTTAAAAAGTTCGGTTAAGCTTAGTACACAACTCCTGGCATAAACTTTCACTATGTTAATGCGTATGTTAATGCGTTATGTTAATGCGTTATGCGTTATGCGTTATGTTAATGCGTTAATAATACTAAGTATTATGTTAATGCGATTGACATTATTACTTTCATAGTGAAAATCACTGGTAAATAAAGTTATGCCAATAAAATTTTTCTACCCCAGTCCACAACTAGTCACTCCAAAAATTAATCTACTCAAGCCTATTTCCAGTTCTTCTCCCCTGTGTTGATTATTCTCAGAGCAGGTTTGATTACAGAAAAAATGTAATCAGATTACTGATTACATGATTACAGTCAAAAATCGATTACTAAGCATGATTATGATTACATTTTGGAGTAATCATAATCATAGATTAGTAATCTGTAATCAGTAATCATAATCTAAGGCAAATATGATTACAATTTTTGATTACTTTAAAATTTTTTATACATGGAATCAAATTCTAAAATAGTTTTGTTTTCAAATATTATTTTTTGTTGGTTTCAAAAACTAATACTGCAATTTCAAATTATAAAGTGTTACAGTTACTAACAATCCGTCGTTGTACTTATTGCTTTAACTAAATCATGCAACTTCTTGCACAAGTATTGAATTGACGAAATTTTGCAAATAATTGCAAATAAAAATAGCGACGACGACAAAGATATCATATTCTTTCCTTTGTTAACCTAAACCTTACATAACCTCAAATAACCTGAACAAAGGAAAAAATACAACAAATGTTTATGTTTAAAATAATTTCAAGAGATATAGAGGTTATTCTGTGGTTGAAAGAATTTAGGAATGAGTTCATCTCCGTTCACTTTGACATCCATGACCTTTGAGTTTGGTATTAGTATTAGTAAATACTAATTGGCGTGAATTGATTCGCAAATCGCAATGCTCGAAATTTATTATTATTGTAGAGAAATCTGTAATTTAATTCTTGAAATAAGCTCCTTCCTACAATTAAAAAAATTTTCTTAAGTTCTTATTTCAATTTAAATTCACGGATAACCAAGTAACTTATATCGAGACCATGATCTAATAATACAGATAATGTCTTGATTGTTTCAATAGTGTCCGTGTAGAAAGTAACAACCCTTATGGAATTTTATACATTTGCGTCTTTTGATTTTAACAAGACAAACACAATGACAAGTTAAGCTTATAAGATCAATTCAGACTCTGCCAAAGACTAAAAACTATTGTTTAATTATCGAAACTGTATAATACGAATATTACTCTTATAATTTCTAACGCAGAATTATATTTCCGATGTTATATTCTATAAAATATTAATTTGAAATACGATACGTTACAAACGTTGAATATGAAAAACACTAAATACAATTTCAATATTCATCTGCGGATCAGTTCTCGAATATCTACAACTTTCAAAGTAATGCTTTGTACTTTATTTTGATAAAATAAAATAATGTTCCTATAACTTGTATGAAATAAACAATTTTAGTAAAGGGAATAAATAAATTNATTTGAAATACGATACGTTACAAACGTTGAATATGAAAAACACTAAATACAATTTCAATATTAATCTGCGGATCAGTTCTCGAATATCTACAACTTTCAAAGTAATGCTTTGTACTTTATTTTGATAAAATAAAATAATGTTCCTATAACTTGTATGAAATAAACAATTTTAGTAAAGGGAATAAATAAATTGAATGATTTAATTACTGTATTGAGCGAAAAAAAAATTTTTTTTTAAGCTGACGATTATTTAAGAAAACTACGAGATTGCATGATATTGCCAAAAACCTAGAAATGACTAAACCTACTATGTAGTACTATGGATGGGATACTTAATAATCGTAAATTATAATTTAGTCAACTACCGTTTTGAAATTTCGTTCAATAATCTAAAAATTTCAGCATTACCTGATCCATATGGTTTATAAACATTGAAGAAATTTCATGCTGTGATTGTGAATTACACCTGAACTCACCGCCTATTCCTATTTAAACGAAGTTACATTCAAAATGCATTTTTTGTGTAACCGATGGCCGATATTGCAACCGTCTAGATAACTATATATACTAACTAGACGGTTCCATATAGTTCCTATATAAGAATTTTAAGTGTAATTGAACATGTTCCTCTAATGAGAGATTATTTTTTTTTTCTATTCATCTGCCAACAGTCCAAATTGTCGAAGTTCATCACGAGAAAACAAATAATGCTCATTACGAGGGTTGTTATTAGGAGGAACCTCCGGCTCATTCTCTTCAGGTTCATCTACATCCGCGTCCTGATGACCTTGGTGTTCCTCTTCATTAATATCATCTTCTTCTTCACCTCCACTAGGTACGAACATTCCGTTTTCTCCGTCATCTTCACCGTAATCAGTGTCTCTGTCTTGAAATTCCTCTTCAGCATTTTCTTCTTGTCTTGGTGGAGACGCATTGTTAATAGGAGAAGGAGCGCGACGAAGTTGTTGGTATAGACCACCTAAAAACCATTTTTCAGTTTATAATCATCAACCGATAAACTTACATTTACTCAATCATCCTTACCTCTACCCCTCACTACACCACGTAGATTGGCTCGACACACCCGACAAAAGTTGTCCATTGCTGTAAATTAAAACATCACAAAAGTATAAATTATTTTGCGATGTTTTAAATACAGCTTTGACGAGATTTGTTTGGGTGAAATGAGATCATTACGTCGTGTGTAGTTACAGCAACTCGGACAGCAATTGTCATCCAAAGGCAAGATCTTCCCACAAATGGCAATGTTAGGGCATCGAACTAAAAAAAAAAGAAAAATTAGAAATTAAATAGCAACAACTGATACTTCTAGTTCCAAAATTTCAATATTTGATACTTTAAATAATGTAAACTCTTACTGAGACGACGTGGACCTACAGATCGAATATCAGTAGCACAGAACGGACAATAGGTATCCAATACGCGTCGAACGGAATCACCTGCAATTGTATCCTCAGCATGGTCAACTCTTCCACCGTTGTGCCCACGGTTCCAACGTCGATAGGCCCGTCTTCCACGTCTTCTCTCTGGTGCCATGATGTTCCGTCGTCGATCTCGATGAATACGATCCAGATTTTCTGATTTCCTGTAATTAAAAATAGTTATGGAATTAATAAAGTTCTCTTTGTTCTGGTACACCAATGCAGTAGTGTAGCTGCAGCTCAACTCTCCTATAAAAACCTTCTTCTATTGTGTACTTAACCTAATTTCTAATATAATTTAATTTACCTGGACACTATAGTACTAGTACGGTCGAAAGGTAAGGTACAAAAATGCCAGAATTGATCACAGATGACTCGTAACTAAAAATATATTGAAAAATTATTGCAAGATACACCACTGATGAGATGAAAATTATTGATTGATTAATTTAAGTTTAAATAGTTTTTACCTTAGCACAGCTGATGCAAAAAATTTTTTTTACTTTCCTTTTCTTTGTGTTTCGTCTCTCATCACAACAACTTCAGACACTCCCACAAGAATGAATTTGACCAATTAAATAACGAGCCAATCCCTTTCATTATTCTAAATATGAAAAAAATTTGCTAATTTTATAAGAAGAAAGAAGATGGCGGGTTCTAATTCACCAAATTCAAATTCAAATTTTTGTAAAGAAAAAACTTTTTTTTTAGTTTAACTATTTTTCAGTCAAGTGGACTATGTCTGACGGTAGATACCCCATATATGGGCAATATCTACTTCCATAAAATTGTAGTTGTAATTTTACGGTGGTTTCTTTGTAAAATAGAATATCCTTAGCGAGTTAGTGAAAAAGTATGCTTTTTAGAATTTTTCACAAAAAAACGTTTATTCGAATTTTTTACAAAGAAGTATACTTTTTTTTGTAAGAACCAAAACTAGAGGAAAAGTCGGCTAATCCACTCCGCTGAGTTCCAAAATTTCAAATAACAAAAACCATATTGTTCGAAGCTGTACGACCACAAAATTCCGGAAATGACACGGTGTCAAGTTTAAAAAAATCATATAAATCCAAGATGTCTAGAAGTATTAGGAAAGTATATTGCGGGTTTCTGAAATGCATGCTCGTCTCTGATCCAAATGGACGATCGATGCTGAGCTGAACGCTCTTCTCGACTTGATTCCTCAAAAATTTGAAGCGAGGACACGGAACTCTTACATACGAAATAATGATTTTAATATGTTATTTGCCAGTTATAACTATAAGGTCAAATTAGTAAAGTCAAATGATGAAATTACCTATAACTAGACTTCGTCACCTACAATATGAATAATTAATTGATTGTTGCATTCAACCGATTCCTCAGTTAATTTCAGGGATAAAAAAAAAACAATGTTAAAAAAATACATATTTTTTAGTTTAAAAATGTTTCTTTTTAATTTAAAACTTCTTTTTTGTTGTTTTTTACAGTTTGGTGAAAATGTATAGCCGCGCTTTATTTTTTTTGAAAAACATGGAGTTTTTAACAATTTGTTTAAGTTTAAATCTCTTAAACAAGGTAGCATATCATGTATAATGTCAAAAATATTGAATTTAGAACATAGACTCCTTTATTTGATTGAGCTAACGCGTATAATGAATTTTGTGTTGGGNCTCTTAAACAAGGTAGCATATCATGTATAATGTCAAAAATATTGAATTTAGAACATAGACTCCTTTATTTGATTGAGCTAACGCGTATAATGAATTTTGTGTTGGGAGAAACTTGAAGAGTTATGGCCGCACCGCACGCTTACCCTTATAAAGTTGTTATTTTCGTCAATTTTGGTTTACTCAATTTCGACTATTTATGATGTAATTACGTCTACATTAAAATTTGGCAAGAGGAATTTAAATATTAAGTTTAGGTCTGTACCAGACCTAATTATGAGATTCGCGCCAAAAATATGTGACGTAGAAGGACTTTCTCCTTCCTCAAGACTTAGTCCGTCTTTCAAAAACTTAATTCCAGACCTAATTCCCTCTCACTTTAGGTCTGAGATTAAGTTCAAACCAAGAGTTTTTTTTTTTTCAGTTTATAAGCAATATTTAAGTTTTAGTTTCATTTGTTTTAGTTTTAATTGTAAATTTACATAATGTTTTTAGTAATTAAGTATTGCTAAAAAAGGTTGAATTTCGAAAAAAATCGAAAGCACGATCTGGCTGTTTAGGTAGGAACAGTCAGTTAATCCATTTTCTGTGGATGCNTCACTTTAGGTCTGAGATTAAGTTCAAACCAAGAGTTTTTTTTTTTCAGTTTATAAGCAATATTTAAGTTTTAGCTTCATTTGTTTTAGTTTTAATTGTAAATTTACATAATGTTTTTAGTAATTAAGTATTGCTAAAAAAGGTTGAATTTCGAAAAAAAATCGAAAGCACGATCTGGCTGTTTAGGTAGGAACAGTCAGTTAATCCATTTTCTGTGGATGCTAATTTACATTTAAACATTCTCATAATTTTAGCATATCATTTTTATGAAACCGGAAGTTTAGGAAACAGTGGTCATCTAAAGTATTAAAATCGTAACTAGTTTTCTTAAATTTTACTGGTGGTTAATCTAAGCATCCAACCAATCAAGCCAAATGTTGGTCTGGACTTAATATTTTAGCCTCTTAAGTTACAACAAACTCAGACTCAAACCGAGAGTGTGAAAGTCGAGAAAAATTAGGTCGGTCCAGACCTAAACCTAATATTTAAATTTCTCTTATTCGCCGAATTGTTATCAGAAGTTACCAAAACTACAACATGCCGACAGGAAGTGTTTATCGACATATGAGAAAGGAAGAGACTGATCCAAGCTTAATAACTTGATAGTCAATACGCCAAATTGGCAACAAAATTGGAAGATATAATGACTGTATACAGATCTGAATGAAAATCAAAGTCAACTCCGCTTAGAAATAAGAAACGGGGAGCGAAGAAACGAACTTTCTCCAAGAGAAGAATGGCTCATATTCTAAGAAAATAGTAATAATATTCACAGCCAAACTCAAGCACAACCTGAACCTCGATATGTCAAGGTGGGCAGTTAGAAACGTATTTGACTCATACAACAACGTTAAATACAGTGCACGACGTTTATAAGAGCATCCTATATAAGAACATTCGGGTTATAAGAGCAGAGTTTTGCGGGTTTGGTTTGCTCTAATGCATTTAGCATGGGACATTAACGCGTTATAAGAACAACGTATACAAGAGCAAAACGGTTATAAAAACTACCTTTTGCTAAGTAATTTTTGAAGCGGGAGTTGGATATAAGAGCAAAAGTCAAATCTCAGACAAAAATAATCTTTTTACATCTTCAATTTCTAAAAGTACCACTTGAAATCATTTCAGTTGAAATGTCGTTCTTGTAAGATCTTTACAAAACTTTAAATAAGAATTAAACAATAGCAATTTTTGACGAAATTGTCGACGATAATTACAGTCGATAACTTTATTTAAGATCTATATTATAGTATAATTTTCTTTCTATAAATTTTAANAACAATTGCAATTTTTGACGAAATTGTCGACGATAATTACAGTCGATAACTTTATTTAAGATCTATATTATAGTATAATTTTCTTTTTATAAATTTAAAAAAAAAAAATTTTTTTTTGCCATATGCTTTTTATAAGAACATCCTGCTCTTATAAGCGTTGTAAGAACAAACGGTTATAAGAGCAGCAATTCCAGGCGACGGATGGCAGCTCTTATAACCGTCGTGCACTGTAGTCGGAAACCTCTAGAAACCCTCACTAACATAACACAGAATTGGGCGGCTACATTTGGTGAAAGTTGGATTATAATTGATTGAAGAATGGAAATACACAATCTAGATTGGCAAATTAATGTTTAATTTAGATGCTCTAAGCATCTAAATTAAATATTTTTTCATCAATCTAGATTATGTATTTTCATTCTTCAATCAATTCTTAATCCTAACTTTTACTCAATTTTTCAACAAAAATAAAGCGCAGCCATAAATTTTCACCAAACTGTAGACATTACACTAAACTCAAGTAACGCACAAATGAGGGCAAATGACAAAGGATCATGACAAAGAGATGGGTGTTTTTTATTAAATAAACGTTTTTTGTTTGTTTAAAATCGTTTTTTTTTTAGTTTCGAACAGTTTTTGTTTGTTTATTGTTTAGAATATGACTCTAAAAACAGACGATAAGAGTTTCAATAAGTCATCGTATGCATTCGGTTACTGCTTTTGTTTAAAACAAGTTTAAAAAAAACAGCGTTGTTTAAAACAGTTTAAAACACTGTTTTAAACTAGCGTGTTTTTTTGTGCCAACTCTAGTTAATTTATTAAATTTAGTCAAATAAAATAAAAATTATGTTTAGCATTATTGCTTTGCAAAGTTAGATAGATTGGTTAGCAATGCCGAAACCCTGAGATTTCACAAAATTAGAGATTAAGTTAATTGTTCAAGCTTGACTAAATTAAACAGTAAATATCAAAAGTATGAATTTGTGAAAACGGGTGTTGCCCACATACGTTTAAATCCCAATTAATATGGTGGGATCTTACATCCCATTAGGAAATAGTTAAACCGTTTAATTTTTGGAAAATGAAAAATGATAAATAATGTATTAAAATAATCAATCAAGCAACTAATTAGATTTTCTAAAAAAATTAATCAATTTGTGGGTTTTATTTGTCTAGAGATTTTCATTTTTTTTTGCGTTCATAAAACTTTTTTTTTTCTATCTCTTATTGGATCTCTATAGGTTACTAAAAAAGTGATTACCGTCTTGTGACTGTTCCAGGGATATCGACTTATCGTAATTGGTTCAGCGAAAGGAAACGACCGAACAAGGTTTGTAAAATGTTTTTGGGTGATCAACTTCGTTACGAATACGAAAAAGGTATGACAATGAAATTGAGTCCATGCCCAGGCTATTATTGCGGAAGATTGTTTTACAAGAACGGAAGGTAAAATAGTTACTGTCTGAATGAATAAAAACCACAATAAGTTCGGATTTTGAAAATAAAAATGTAGTGTTTTTTCTTTATTTTTATTTTAAGTAGCTATGGTCAATGTGGACCATGTCCCCGAGGTTACCGGAGAATTGAAACGTTCGAGTGTGTGCCATGTGAGAATGATCTCTTGTTGTATGATTGGCTTTACGTAAGTCAAGATATTTGAATCTGTTTACTAGAATTTTTGGTTTAAAATGTTTAATTCACCACTATTTAAGCTTGGATTTATGGGAATACTTCCGGTTCTGTTCCATCTGTGTTCCATCGATAGGAAAATGCTCAAGTAATTTACCAATTTGAAAAAAATAATGTTCACAAGTATTTAATACTGTTTTGTATACAGTGCAAAAGATACTTTAGGGTCTGTAGCTTGTGCAATCATCGAAGTTATTTTGTCAGCCACTATAACCCTGCTTGCCTGGGATCCTCATTGGAGTTTTAGAATAAAAGCATGTGGAGTTTCCCATTTATCAGATTGGTATCCAATTTTTTACAATCCCTATCCAAACTATGAAGAAAGTCTACATTGTAGTCATGAAGTCGTTTACCCCTTGTGAGGATATTCTAATTCGAATTGATCTAACTTAAAAAAGTTTTATAATAAAACTAATACGATTTAATTTTTAGATACACAATTATACTCGCGTTCTACACAATCGCAGATGTTCTGATGCTACTCATACGATTCGTTGTTCACTTTGTTGGATTTAAAGTTTTAAAATCCGTGTATTCGGGTTTATACTTTTATCCTATGTTAGCGCTCTGTCATTTAATTCTAGGAGGGATTATCCGTAAGTTGGAACGCATTCTTCACCCTTGTGTTATGAGTCTAACGCCCGATTTATACTTAATGACATTCGTCCTTCATTCGAATGAAATGCAGTATAATTCATGAATTTTGTAACAAATTTTGCAATCTAATTTACCTTGACAATTAAGATTTTTGCAAAATTTGTTGCAAAATTCATCAATCATACTGCATTTCATTCGAATGAAGGACGAATGACATTAGTATAAATCGGGCGTAATAAGACCACTGAAGTTTTTGATATTTATTCGTATTTTCGATTTCAGATGCTATATATCCGTATTCAATTATTATCGGTTCAGTTATCTCTTGTGCGTATCACTTCGCTAAAAGGGAGGATCAGGTCAGCCTTTGCTATTTAAAATTCATTGAATTTACATCTGACAACTGTGTTAAATTTTCAGGCTTTCAAGAGTCTAATCGTTGAAAGTATTTTCGACTGGAGAAACGCTGGTATTATTCTCTGCCATTGGTTTCTGCATGCTTATGGTATTATCTCCGTGACACAATTGAGTGAGCCAACACGTGATCTTAGTCTACTAGCGCTTGTTCCAGCCCCAACATTACTTTACATTGCAACCGTTAGTTTTACTGACCCTTCTAAGTTACATGGAGACTAAAATTTATTCACATATAGTGAGATGTTAAGGTTTCTGTACAAATCGGCTATTTGTTAATCGCAATTTTTAGGATATCTCGAAACTATTAACGAACGCAAATCTATGAATAAAGACCGTCCTTATAATATTGTTAGACTAAATACACTCATTGTTTGGTTTCAACTTAACTCGTTCACGCGAAATTATCCAAATTTTTCTCAAATGGCGAAAAAAAAAATTCAAAATGGCTGTTTTTTTTTTTTGCAGATACAGAATTTACATAAAAGCGCAAAATTTTATTGTGATTATATAGTTTCCCAGCCTTACGAGAATTTTACACAAACGCCGTTCGGGAAAATTTCGTACTTTAGTTGGACGGAGTTGAAAGAAAATCTTTTTCAACAAGAATTTTTATTCAAAAAGATTTTCTTTCATAACTCAAAGTTTCCAAACACAAATTTGACTTATCCTAAATTTCCAAACATTTAAACTGAAAAGGAAAAAGGTTTCGTGTAGCCATAAATGGAATTCAGGAAAATTTTCCTTTAGAAATCTCGAGTTTGTCGTAGAATGGTAATGATATTATGCCAGCTTGGGGCAATGTCCGATGCCTAACTTAGATATCTAACAATAAAAATTAATTCAAAAATTTAATTGACATTTTGTGTTCAACTTGGGAGCGCTCCAGAACAGTACAAAATTCTTCAAAGGAGATCATCCCATCACCATCTGCATCCGCTTCAAGAATCGTTCGTTCAGCTATACTAAGGAGCTGCTCCTCACTGAAAGGTCAAATAATTACAATGAAAAGTTAATAAAGTATTTACGATAAACCCCGAAGTTATCCATTACTTTTAGTTTTTCCATTCCAAACTGACCTGATATTTTCTCCAACCATCATCTGAAGCACAGCAAGTAGTTCATCCTTTGTGATTCTGTCATCGTCATCAATGTCATACAATTTAAAGGCAAAGTGAAGCTTTCCTTCACGAGAATTGAATTGGTTTTCTCTATTTTTCTTCACTGGACGGAAGTGAGCAAGAACCCTAACGAATTGACGAAAATTGACTCGATCCTCTTCACTATGACGAAAGAATGAGTTGACAATCCTATCCCCCAACGGGTTGATTGCAAGTTCCGGAATTCGTAGAAAGTCATCTCTACTCAGTGCACCTGTTGTAGATTTATCCAACGCCGTGAAACGGCTATAAAGACGCTCTATTTGATTTGCAGTGACTGTACATAAAAGTTGAAAATGGAACTTATAGGTGAATAAAAAGAAAATTCTACCAAAGTGTCATTGTCATATTTAGATAACGTACATCCAGTTTCCTTCTGAATCTCGGCTAACTCTTCGTCACGCAACAACAAAGACGGTCGGCTCCCCATATTTTGTGTCTACGAACTTAACAACAGTGTGTGAACTGAGCTGTGAAAGTAAAGAAAAGTTCAATCGTAATTCAACTTCATTTAAACTACTCACAATAAGTGAAGTAGTCCTGAAAAAAAAACTAGAATTTAGAATAATCTTAAAATAATTATTATTATTATTATTGGTTAAAGTCATGCATCAGCATAACCTTAATTTGGTAATTAATAATAAAAATACAGGTTAACAATTAACAATTTTCTGATTATTAACCAGCTTACTTTCCGTCCCGACGAAGTTGGTTTAGTTTAGTAGTAAGTTGAGTTGAGTGATGTTGTTTTGCTTGCGTCGTCGTGTGCTTGTCAAACACTTGGGAATTAGTAATTCAATTAATAAAGATGAGATGATGTGAATAATGATTCTATACCTATTATTTATCACGATATGAACACCTTGGATTTTGAATCCTTACCTTCTGCTGGGTAATCTTACCTTCGTAATTTTTGCAGTTGTTACGTGTGGTTCGGAATAAATAAAGAAGTGAAGTGAGAGAGTGTGACAGTGACTATATTGGAGTTTGGACAGAGTCAGTAACAAGTAACCTCGTAATCAGTAAAAAATGATTGCAACTTAAATCAAGGTTTCTCCCAAAAGATTTTTTTTACCGTATCCTTAAGTATACGGTTAATAAATTCTTCCTTATGTCTATGTCTGTCTTTCAATATAAAATGGGAATGAAGAAATGATTTTCATTCGCATTTGTTTATCCTCCCTACCCTATGAAATGAAGAGTAATAATAAGATGATTTACTATCTAAGTAGTAGTTATTCAATCAACAATTAGAAATTTATTTAAAAATAATCATGACGTGTTGGTATTTTCGATTGTTCAATTCCACCAAAGATATCTACATAAAAACTTTAATTCTGATCTCGTAAATGAATAGTTACGGTATATGTTTTAAGGTATACAGGCTATCCCACTATTCATGATTCCGAAAGAAAATTCAAATCTTTGGATTTGGCCAATCAGATCTAAGTATACTTTAAATACTGAGATCTGATTGGTTGAATATGAATTTTTGAATTTTGTAGCACAGGAGTAATTCTAGGTCACCCGGTAGAATAAAAAAAAGTCCCAAGAGACTAATCCTGAGTCATGCGCATGAATTCAATTCTGTATTATTTGGTACTCAATAGTAATTCATTGATTTCACTATCTGTTTGCTAAATAATAATAAAAAGTATTCCGAAATCTAAATGATTTTATAATTATTATTCTTTCACAGTATCTAATTAATTAGTGTTGTAATTAGTAATGTAATTAAGTTAGCTAAGTACAGCAATAATTATTCTGTTTTTTTTTNCTAATTAATTAGTGTTGTAATTAGTAATGTAATTAAGTTAGCTAAGTACAGCAATAATTATTCTGTTTTTTTTTTAAAGGTACAAACTTGATTTTATATTCCTAATGCAAATAAAAAAAAAATTAATATTAAAAGAACAGAAGTGGATCTATTGAAAAGCAAGTTAAAGATAGAAAATTTCTTCCAAATGCTTTCCTTTTGGAAGAGTGCCCAAAATGGAAGTGGCGTTTCCTCGTTGAATAGCTAGACTTATTCGCTGAATCAGAAACGATGTAGAACG
>NIPM01000254.1:0-22639 GCA_002738285.1 Holacanthella duospinosa | reverse complement strand
GCAGAATGTTTGGAGATGTTCAAAAGACGTTCTCCAAAAGTTTTGAGTGCATCAGTTTTTTGTTGTAGGCAATCTCGAATCGCTTCGTTTGAAATTGGTGTTCCAAGAAGAGAAGCTTTAGATAATTCCATCATTTGAATTCCCGGAACTATTAGTTCAAGATTAGAGATGATATTTTTGAGTTCCCTCCCTTCACAATTTCCAAGAATGGTGGCTTCACATTTAGAAAAATTTGGGGATAATCAAACTTCTTTTGCTAAGTGAAAAATTTTCTCTAAATCTTCAAAAACTTTGGTTGGAGAATCAGCGATGGTGCAATCATCTAAATACCAGACATTAAATTCGGAGGCAATTTGTTCAATTATGGGTTGGACGACGACACAAAAAAGAGAAGGTCCGAGCGGATCTCCTTGCTGAACTCCTCGATCGGAGAGAATGGATGTTTCTCCATAAAAGATTTCACTTGGAAGACGATAGCATTGGTGAACAAAGTTATATATTGCGGGAAGTCTGATTTTTACTCTCTCCAGGAGCGTATCTCTTCTGATTTCGTTGGAAGCATTCTTAAAATCTATTTTGACAAAGATTTTGACAGAATCATGGAGATTGGTGAAATTAGTTCTAGCTGCATGAGCTCCGGCTTCTGCACCACCTTGGACACCTACTCCAAGTTGATTGGGAAGGAAGTCTTGAGAGAGGGAACCAGAAAAACGCTTGGTTATAATTTTAGCTGCTAGTCTGCTCCAAGTATTTCCTATCAAGATTGGACGAATGCCTCTAGTCTTTTTCATGAGTGCAGTTAAGGATCCTCCGTAAAGAATTGGACGAACGCATNAAGGAAGTCTTGAGAGAGGGAACCAGAAAAACGCTTGGTTATAATTTTAGCTGCTAGTCTGCTCCAAGTATTTCTTATCAAGATTGGACGAATGCCTCTAGTCTTTTTCATGAGTGCAGTTAAGGATCCTCCGTAAAGAATTGGACGAGCGCATTCAGGAACTTTACCAGAAACCATCAATGTTAACAGTTTCTTTATTGATTCTAATAAATCTTTTGAGTTGGCTGCTGTTTGACTAATTAAGTCCTTGAGAATTTGTGGACGAAGACCAACTAAACCTGCAGCTGAACCGGGTTTGAAGGAGGAAATAGCTTTCAAAATATCAGGTTCTTCGAGAATCAAAAGAGGGTTTAGAAAGTCAGAATCGTCAGGAAAATTAGTGGGAGTTGGATGAGGTGGATGCTTGCTTCTTAAAGCTGATAGAGTTTCTGGACAGTCTGGAGCGATAGTGTCATCGGATGTGATTAGACGAATGGCTCCAGATATGTCTCCATCGCCAAGTTTGGCTTCAACTTTTCTCCAAATTTTTGATGGAGAATATTCTATATACATACTAAACAACTACTAAACAACTACACCTCGACAAACGGCAATTACATTTTTTGAACGGAAATTTAGTGCCGAATCTAACGCACGCAACCAGAAGGTCGCAGCTGGTCAAATAAAAAAAATGTGACGTAAACATGGAGTATCCCACATATGTTACATATATTTCATCTTAACTAATTTGTATACTAAACAACTACACCTCCACAAATGGGAATTACATTTTCTGAACGTAAATTATTCTGTTTGTTTCTGGTTATTCAAAGAACGTACACGCAAAGGCGCACTACTCTGCAGAATAAATTAAAATATAATGGCGGGTCTTCTTTCCCAGAGTTTAAAATTTCAAAACAAAATGAATAAGTCAATAAGTAAGTACCCATCTCATCACAAATTTCATATTATAATTAGACATGGGGATCACTCAACGCACTATTTCGATTCTAAATTTATAAGTATTATTTATTATTATAGTAAAAAAAACATGAAATAAAATTAGGTACTGAATAACTTAAAAACTTTATAAAATACTGAATAATGGAAAACTTTTAGTAAAAGTGTGATGAATATTCATATGGTGAGGTTAAGAAAATTTTAACTTTAAGAACCCTAAAGTGAATGAATGCCCATACTTAAATTTGGGTGATGGATTATAATTTTTAGTACGACCGAACTTATTGTTTAGATTAAAAAAAATAATATAAATTAATTGTGTGAGCTTAAAGTACAAAGCGTCATCTGATAATTAAACTTTCCTAAGTTCAGAATGTCCAAATCTGCTGCATTAAAAGGTCAACTTAAAGGACTGCGTAAAGTAGTACAGAAAGTTGTCCACGGGAGAATTATCAGAACAGATATCCCTGCTGGAATGGCTATGGCAGGGCCGCCATTGGGTCCAATGTTAGGACAGGTGAATTCAGTTTTCTGATGTCTTATTCAAAAAGATTACTTACTTATCCTCGCCATTAACATAAATATTATTTTTAGAGAGGATTAAATATAGCTGCTTTTTGCAAGGACTTCAATGAAAAAACTAAAGATTATAAGGAAGGAATTCCGCTACCGACAAGAATTACAGTCAATTCGGATCGCACATATGAGCTACAAATTAATAAACCTCCAGTTACATTCTACTTGAAGCAAGCAGCTGGGATTACGAGAGGTGCAATGGATCAAAGCAGTAAGTTCATGAAATTTATTATAAGACTTCTCTGTTATTTATTAAATTAACATGTCAATTACTGTAATTGCAGAAGAAGTGGCTGGAAAGGTGACCTTGAAACATGTTTATGAAATTGCAAAACTTAAACAAACAGATCCGTTTCTTCGATTTATATCGATGGAAGAAATGTGCAAGAGAGTTATAAAAATTGCGCGCACGTGCGGAATCGAGGTAGTAGTAAATGTGACCAAAATCTCTGCCTATCTAAATCATTTATTTCATTTACAGGTAGTGAAGTCATTAGATCCTAAAGAATATGGGGAATTTCTGGAAGAAAGGAAACAGATTGTTGCTAGACAAATCGAAGAACTTAAAGAATTAAAAGAATCCAAAATGCTGAGAGCATAAATTTAGCGTAAGAATTTATTAATTTCATACATCATTTCAATTTGGATGGACATCTCAATCATGAATAAATTTAGTTCAGCGGTAGTGCAATTACAAAGCAAAGACATAAAAGGTATAATTTTCAAGATTTAGCTTATAAGTTGCTGCATGCAGGGTCTTTACTAGGTAGGACGGGTCACACAAAGGTTAACATTTTCTTTTTGGTGATCTAACTGAACAACACATGTCAAGCGCTTTAGTATCAAGATTTATTTTTATTTCTACATCTCTGATGTTAAATCACATAATATACTCTAATTTAACCCTCCATTATTGCACATTATCACCGACAGTAGTTGTAAAATAACATTTGATTCGTATACTTTTAAGCGATAGTAAGCCTCGAAGATATAGTATGCTCTTACAATTGAATCAAGGAATGAAGTTTCATTGATAACATAGGCCATTCAAATCTATCAAATATATTGNAAATAACATTTGATTCGTATACTTTTAAGCGATAGTAAGCCTCGAAGATATAGTATGCTCTTACAATTGAATCAAAGAATGAAGTTTCATTGATAACATAGGCCATTCAAATCTATCAAATATATTGTTTTTTTTATGTGCTGGATAGATAAGATTATGTTTATCATTCTAATTTATACCCCAAGGCTATTAGTAAACGAGTATCATTATGTCATTCGTGTCACACGCAGTGACATTTGCAAGCACGATATTTAATAATTTTACCGGAGTATGTATATATACTCTGGTAAAATTATTAAATATCGTGCTTATGTCATCGTAGTGTAATAACTGCTCCGAAGTTTAGATTTTTTGCTTTTCAAATCAAACGTTTCACACTGAAACAATGGAATTTTTTATGTTATTAGTTGTTCTGTATATTGTTTTTCTATCCACATGTGTAGCTATTGTTGTTCTCTATGACGCTGATACTCTCACCTTTTTATCTGCTCAATTTGGACGATCTCCAGGTAAATTTTTCTAGAGTAAAAAATATTAATATGTTAAGTAAAATATTTCAGATTACGTAACCTATTCTTCGATTTAGAGTCACTTTATTTGGAATTTGTTTTTACATAATTACTTGAAATTTTTTTTTGATATAGCGGATGAGTTTGACGGGAAAGTTATATGGATAACTGGAACATCGAGTGGGATTGGTGAAGCTCTTGCTAAGGAATTAGCAGGTTATGAGAATAATGTGAAACTTGTGATTTCCGCTCGCCGGAAAGATGAACTAGATCGCGTAAAACAGCAATGCTTAGCACTGAATTCTGGAGTAAAGTCCCATAATATTCTTATTCTTCCATTTGACATGACTGAAATTAGTGTTCATCAAGAAGCTTTCGATAAAGTCATCAAGGAATTTGGAAAGGTTAGTAGTCTAATACATCATGGATGTAAATCTTGTCACTGGAAATAATTTTTTTTTAATTTTTCAGTTAGATATCCTTGTGAGTAATGCAGGTCGAGCTCAACGTGCCAATTGGCATGAAATTGATTTGGAAGTAGATAGACAAATTTTTGATTTAAATGTATTTTCTGTTGTCAACTTAAATCGGATTGTGGTCAATTATTTCTTGGAAGTTGGTGGAGGTCATCTAGCAGTGACTTCAAGTACAGTTGCCAAAATCGGTGCACCCTACTCTGGTTCTTATGCAGCTTCTAAACATGCCATTCATGTAAAAACTGCTTACAATTTCATTAATAGCATTCATTTAAAACTTAATTATATATCACCTTGTAAAATTTTAGGGTTATTTTGATAGCTTGCGGAACGAAGTTCGTCAAAATAATATTCATATCACGCTCCTCTGCCCTGGACCAACTTTTTCGTCACCTCTGGCAACATGCTTTAGTGATCAACCTGGATACGTAAAAATATATATATATATTTGAAAATTATCTTGATTAATCTTGTTTCTACACAGACTTTGGAGGTGAAGATGACAGGGAATGATAGGAGAATGACAACTGAAAGATGTGCTTACTTAAGCTCAGTGGCAATTGCTAACAAACTAGAGGAATCCTGGATTGGTATATTTCCATTTGTTAGCCTCATTTACTTACACACGTATTTGCCTTATTTGACATCGAAGTAAGTTGAAATATACTTGGTCTTTCAATAAGGATGGAGAAAGGAAATTCAAATTCAACCAATCAAATTGGAATAAACCTTGAATATTCAAATCTGTTGTTGATTGACTGAATTTGAATATTTTAATTTTGTAGGGGGTATCCTCTTTGAAAGACTCTTTAGTTGTTAATTATTAACAATATAGAAATCAGATTCTTATTTCATTAATAATTAATTATTGATCAAATCTTATCTTAATTGTTAACAGGCTTATTGGATTTCTCGCCAATCGGAATGTTTTTGTGAAATTAAGGGACAGCCGTGACGATACATTAAAGAAAGACTGAATATCTTGGGACTACACTTCATTGTCAGATTACATAATTTCATAATAGTGATATTAATTATATTATAAATAAACGAATCCAAATTGCTGAGAACATATTTTAAGCGTAAGAATTTAATTTTATACATCATTTCAATTTTGATGGACATCTGAAACAATGAATAAATTTAGCACGGTAGTTCAAATTGTTCAGCAAATTTTCGTAACTGAACTGGACTGCAATCAGATCCACCGCAAACAATTAGAACTGTTGGACCTCCATTGTTGGAATGTTGTGATTTATTTTCTTTCAAAGTGCTTGGAATCAGGTTATCGTATACTGCGGCTAAAGTTGCTCCACAAGCTGGTTCGACTAAGAAGAGATGTTCCTCTAATAATTGAAATCAATTTAAAAATTAATTTTCAATTAATTTATCAGGTCTAATGAATTAAGGTAATCGATTACCAGCAAAGCGAATGCATCCTTTCACTGCGACCTTGTCACTCAAAACTTTAGATGTGAGGTTAAATTCAGGATACATTTCCATCAGAGTTGGAGCAACTGTAAGTGACATAATTTTTTAGTTTAACTTCAAAATATTTAAGAAATGGCAAGTTTAGAAATTACAAATAATTACCAGATCTTGCACCAAGTGATTTAGCAATACTTGTTACTTCAATTTCAACAATCTTTTTTGCTTTGATTGATTTATTAAAGCAATCAGCCCCTTCGGTTTCAATGGCAAGAATAGGCACATCAACCCACACTAAAAATCAAAGTTGGAAATGGGATAAATATTTTTACTCTCTCAATCAATTGAAAAACAAATAATTATTTTTTAGAATATCAAACCAACCCACTAACTTGATTTTTGTAGTCCTTTCAAGATTCCAAGCAGGAGTCCACCACCGCCTACATTCGTCACAATACAAGATGGTTTCATTCCATTCAGTTGTGTTTTAATTTCTTCAACAATTGTACTGTTTCCATCCCAAATGGCTGGATGATCGTACGGATGAATAAATCCAACGTCAGGATTCTGTTCGACGAATTTCAACGCTTCCGCATTGGCCATTTCGAAATCATGACCAACTATCTGGATGAATCAGGTTATTTTTTATATTATAATAACTTCTATATTTTATTTTCATACCTTCAAAGTAAATTTAAATAATGTTTAAATTCTTACAGTAATTTCAGCTCCAAATGAACGAATCTTTTTCAACATAATATCTGAGACATACGTTGGTATAAAAAGTTGACAGGGTACATTCAATTTGTAAGCAGTGTAAGCCATGGCTAATCCAGCATTTCCTCCCGAAGAGCCAACCAACTTCTTGCATCCTTCGTTCAATTTCTGTAAGTAAATTATTGTTTCATTCAGCAGTAAATTCATGATCTTCGGAAAATTTGCGTTGAAATTTAAGTTCTTTGCTCTCCTCAACCTGACTTAAAATCCACTACTGTCTATCCCAAGGCTAGTTAAGTGATTTTATAATGGTAGTTCATAGTTTTAACTTAAAAAATTTTAGTTTGAATTTTTTTGTTTAATTTATCAATTTAATATTTTTTTACTTGTTTGCAAAGCGCAGAAATTCCTCGGAGTTTAAATGATCCAGAGGGTTGAGTATTTTCAAGTTTGAGATAAACAGGACTTGATATAGCATCTGAAAAGTATTTACTGAACACCAGGGGCGTTTCAATATAAATTTGATTCCTATTTTGTTCCATAATTACTAAATTAGGAATACTCTTACTGGTCTGACTTGTAAGCAGTTAAACAACTAAATCAAATGAACTGTCAACCAATGAACCAGCTATCTAGAAAAAAAAAAGTGGTGTATAATTTTTGAGATTTTGGTTATCAGTTACTGCAAGTTCTTTACTAGGTAGGACAGGTCATACAAAGGTCAGCACTTCCTTTTTCGTGATCTACTGAAAAAGAACCTGTTAAGCGCTTTAATATCAAGATTTTTGATTTTGATGTCTAAATCCTAAATCCTAATTACCTAATGTACTCTAGTTTTCAAACTATTTTGACATAAATGTTATCGATTGAAAGATTAAAAATTTTATCATAGCCGCTATAATGTTCTTAAAATTGAACAAATAATTAGAAACTAAAGATAAGTTTGAGTCATACTTTTAGGTTATCCAAATCAATTATATTGAGGGTATTCCTGATTTTGGTTATAAGATAAAAAGTTGTTAAATTTTAAATATTTTTATTTTATAAAAAGGTGAGATCATTTTATACGTCTGTGATTGATCTGATTATTTTTCCTCTCCGTTAAAGTTTAATAAGCTCAGGGGCATCTTTTTGCTTTTTATTTTTATTGTTAAAATGCAAATTAAATAACGTCAACTGAGGAGGAGAAAGGGTCAAAAGAGGCAAGAGAAATTTTTGTAATAAACAAAGTCAAAAATAAATGTCAACATAACAACATTTGACTTTTTACCCTTCCCGATATCCTCATTATAGCACTCATTAAAATATATCAAATAANACCCAAATTTAACACTTAACCAGGCCATGTGGAATACCCTCATTGTTCTTTGGATACTGTTTTGTGTTGAATAGATTAGGATTACATGTCTATCATTGGAATTTGTAACCCAAAGTTATATTGGTAATAACTTTAACATGTCACTCATGTGACATGAGTCATGTCCCATGCAATAGACATTAATCATTTCCATGTGACTTGAAGAGTTTAGGAACACAATAATAAACTGGTCGTGTTTATCACTTTGTATCTTTCTTATGATTTTAATGTTTATTTCTTGTTTGGTAAAATTGCCTCAAGTCATTATGTCTGTCTACGTGTATCGTGTTTGTTGTCATCATCGTATTGCAGCGAAGTTTCGATTTTTTTTACTTTCCAAAACAGAAACTTTTCACACTTAAACAATGGATTTTTTTATGTTATTAATTGTTCTCTATATTGTTTTTCTATCCACATGTGTAGCTATTGTTGTTCTCTATGATGCTGACATTCTCACTTTTTTGTCTGTTCAATTTGGACGAGCTCCAGGTAAAGTTTTCTAAAGTAAAAATATTAATAAGTTATTATGTTAAAGGTATATTCAATTTTCAAAGTGATTATGATTCTCGTAAGTTGTTATTTACATAATCACTTGAACGAATTTTTTTGATAAAGCGGATGAGTTTGACGGGAAAGTTATATGGATAACTGGAGCATCGAGTGGGATTGGTGAAGCTCTTGCTAAGGAATTAGCAAGTTATAAAAATGTGAAACTTGTGATGTCCGCTCGCCGGAAGGATGAACTGGAACGAGTAAAAGAGCAATGCTTAGCACTGAATTCTGGACTTAAGTCCCATGATATTCTTGTTCTTCCATTTGACATGACCGAAATTAGTATTCATCAAGAAGCATTTGATAAAGTCATCAAGGAATTCGGAAAGGTTAGTAGTCTAATACATCATGGAAGTAAATCTTGTCACTGGAAACATAAAATTTTTGATTTTCAGTTAGACATCCTTGTCAGTAATGCAGGTCGATCTCAACGAGCCAATTGGCATCGTATTGATTTAGAAGTGGATAGACAAATTTTTGATTTGAATGTCTTTTCTCTTGTCAACTTAAATCGGATTGTGGTCAAGTATTTCTTTGAAGTTGGTGGAGGTCATCTAGCAGTGACTTCAAGTACAGTTGGCAAAATCGGTATACCCTACTCTGGTTCTTACACAGCTACGAAACATGCCATCCATGTAAAAACTCATTACAAATTCAAATAGTACTTACTCATTTAAATTTAATTAATCTAAGTATCACCTTGTAAAATTTCAGGGTTATTTTGATAGCTTGCGAAACGAAATTCGTCAAAGTAATATTCATATCACGCTCATCTGCCCTGGACCAACTTTTTCATCACTTCTGGGACCATGTTTTACTGATCAACCTGGACACGTTATAAAAAATAGGAATAATATATAAAAAAATTATCTTGATTAATCTTTACTCTTTTCTGCTTAGACTTTGGGGGAGAATATGAAAGAGAGTGATAGGAGAATGACAGCTGAAAGATGTGCTTACTTAATCTCAGTGGCAATTGCTAACAAACTAGAGGAATCTTGGATCGGTCTATTTCCAATTGTTACTCTCATTTATATACAGACGTACATGCCTTATCTTGCATCGAAGTAAGTTCAAATATACTTGGTCTTTCATTAAGTATGATGAAAGGAAATTCAAATTCAGCCAATCAAATTGTAATGTAGTACTTCGGATACTCAAATCTGTTCCTGATTGGCTGAATTTGAATATTTTAATTTTGTAATGTTTCCTCCTTGAAAGACTTGGTTAGTTAACAATAGAAACAAGATTCTGATTTACTACATTTATAATTGTTGATCAAATCTTATCTAATTCTTAACAGACTTGCTGGGTTTNAACAAGATTCTGATTTACTACATTTATAATTGTTGATCAAATCTTATCTAATTCTTAACAGACTTGCTGGGTTTCTCGCCAGTCGAAATCTTTTTCTGAAATTAAGGGACAGCCGTGTTGACACAGTAAAGATAGACTGAACATCTTGGGATTANAGTCGAAATCTTTTTCTGAAATTAAGGGACAGCCGTGTTGACACAGTAAAGATAGACTGAACATCTTGGGATTACACATCATTGACAGATTACTTAATTTGTTAAATTGAATAAATTATTAAATAAGGATATTAATCTTATCGTCCTACGTGAAAATGATTTTTTTTTTAATTATAAAAATGACTACAAAGCTTAAATAAATTATTCTACCTGGCTCTTGAACAAGATTCCCGATGAAAATCNAGTCGAAATCTTTTTCTGAAATTAAGGGACAGCCGTGTTGACACAGTAAAGATAGACTGAACATCTTGGGATTAAACATCATTGACAGATTACTTAATTTGTTAAGTTGAATAAATTATTAAATAAGGATATTAATCTTATCGTCCTAAGTGAAAATGATTTTTTTAAATTATAAAAATGACTACAAAGCTTAAATAAATTATTCTACCTGGCTCTTGAACAAGATTCCCGATGAAAATCCAAATTCAATCATTAAAAATTTTATTCGAGTTTGATTAGTTCATTTGAAATTTCATAGGATACCTTTGTTGAAAGACCCCATAGAATTATGATAATGCAACATAACTTATTTGGACTCAAGCTGCTGTGACTCTTTTAGCTTCCGCTTGTTCTTTCCTCTTATAATTGCTTCTTTGAATAGTTTACAATAAAATTCTACGGTGCAATATGTGTCATCATTTCCTGGTACAGGATAAGTGATCAGATTCGGATTACAATTGCTATCAACTATTCCAACTGTTGGAATAAGCATTTTTGCTGAATCCTTTACCGCAGCATTCGTACTGAGAACTGTGGTCAATGTGTTCATAAATATCACCAAATCCGGAAGTCTTGTTATCCCACCGAATTTATGCTAAAAAGATGAAAGTTTAATACTTGATTAATCAAACATCTGCTGTAGTAAGCATGGATGGAAAATCTTCCTGATCCTGCGATCCAGGATCGGAAAATAAACCCCATAAGGAACNGAATCCTTTACCGCAGCATTCGTACTGAGAACTGTGGTCAATGTGTTCATAAATATCACCAAATCCGGAAGTCTCGTTATCCCACCGAATTTATGCTAAAAAGACGAAAGTTTAATACTTGATTAATCAAACATCAGCTGTAGTAAGCATGGATGGAAAATCTTCCTGATCCTGCGATCCAGGATCGGAAAATAAACCCCATAAGGAACNAGCTGTAGTAAGCATGGATGGAAAATCTTCCTGATCCTGCGATCCAGGATCGGAAAATAAACCCCATAAGGAACTTTGTAGGGCAGTGGGAAGCAATCGAAGTGTGAGAATGAGTATTAGACTCCTCCTACAGCCCCATGAAGGGGAAAAGTGAATTTCGGCATCGTTTATTTTTTTAATTTGGAGAAAATGAACGATTTTGTAAGGAAATTTTAAGAGAATTAATGAAAAGAAAAGGGAAAAAATGGCATGCTGGGGAAAATAGATTGCTCTTGAGTAGTTTTTCACTATGGAAAATAATACTGGCTGGGAAAATTTTCTGGTAGGATCGTGGAATTTGGAAGATATTCCATCCATAGTAGTAAGCAAAACAAGCCTAATAATTCGTACCGCAGAATTAGTAAAAACCGTTGTTTCCCATTCTCTAGTGTGTGCATATTCTCCACACTCGATGGCAGTTTTCTCTACCAGATTCATTGTTTGTGGTGACCGAGTGATAAAGAGAATTATCCCCTTTCTGTATGCAATGTGAGCGGTGAAATTCAGAGCTTGACGAAGGTAATGAGCCGTGATGTCAAGATCAAAAATGACAGATTCAAATCTACTTCCAAAAATAAAAGGTCTCATATTTGGATGCATCGATCCCATCTTGTGACCCATATGAACTCTTGCTTCGAATAATTCCTTCACTGTAAATAGATTATGTACTTGGAAATAGTCTGCACTCTGAAGAGATTCATCTCTTGCCATTATTTCAGATACTGTAGATATTAGAAAATATTTTATTAGATTCCTGAAATCTTATAAGATGCTAGTCACCAGGTACCTTTAGGTATGGGGTTAGCTCCTGTTGATGGTTGAATCTCCATAATACGATGTGCGGAAGCAAAGGAACCATTATTCCTTCGTGTCCCAAAAACTTCTAGTTGGAGTAGAGGCACAATTCTTTGTATTTTCTGAACAGAATTTCTCCATAAAGGAACACGTGTTAAACTCAGGATCATCATCCTTACAAATAACCATTACCATTCAACACAACCTGGAAAATCAGTAAATCAATAATAATTAACTAAATTAATCAATTAACCCTAGATTACTATTTTTTTTNCACAACCTGGAAAATCAGTAAATCAATAATAATTAACTAAATTAATCAATTAACCCTAGATTACTATTTTTTTTTAACAAAAACAAGAGAAAGTTTCGAAGAATTTAAATTCTAAAATATAAATACCCTAAAACTGTGCGTNTTTTTTTTAACAAAAACAAGAGAAAGTTTCGAAGAATTTAAATTCTAAAATATAAATACCCTAAAACTGTGCGTTATATCCGATGGTGATGAAGAAAAAAACACGTGAAATTAATGCCTGTCTCAAAATGCTTGTCATCTGTGCATATCCAAATTAACAGGTTCTTTTTGTCACGAAGAGAAAAGTTATGCTAAATTAAAAAACCTTGCACTCAATCCGTCTGTTGCCTTCGCAAAAAAATTGTAAATCTATCGTAGACGGTTTTTAAACGTTTCGAAGGAAATGGAAGAGGTTAAAGACTGATATCTAAATAATCCCAGGTTCATTTTAGTTGAGGCAGAAGTACAAAATATTCCGACAAATAAAATGAAAAGGCGAATCGCCTAACCAAACAGTCTCTTTGAGACTTTATTATACAAACTGATATCCTACGCCTTTCATCTTATTTTTAGTTTTCATGGTATCAATGATAAAGGCCTTCGGGAGGAAGGGGGAGGGGGGTTATGTATAAAATTTGCATTAATAAATAATTTTTCTTAACAAATATTACAGTGTATGCAAAAACTATAGTATGCGATGGAAGAGAGTTTTGACCTGTATAATTAATAATTTTTTGAATATTAAAATCATAACTTCTGTTATAGTGATCGTATAGACTTGATTTTTCTAACTTCATGCCTTGCTTTTCAATAAAAAACTTTCAAATTATTAGCACTTTTAGTCCTACTCCTAAAAAATTTAGAAATTACCATTCATTTATGAACACACTTCTTCTTCACCAAAGAGTATGAATCAAATTTGCATTACACCGAATCCAAATATATTTGGAAGACTCTAATTGTATTTTTACGTTTTGTATTCGAATATAATTCGTCTGTCCTACCTTAAATTTAAACAATTTTTTTCAGGTATTGATTTGATTGTAATTTAAATATTATTATTCTGATTTGGTAATTAAATTTTTCTTATCCTTTAATGTGTTATAATATTTTTACGTTTACTAAAGTGTTTTGTTTTATAAATAAATATTTTTTGTTGTTTTTATTAAGTACACACTCCGCTGCTATCTATAATACCTCGTAAAGTAGATACTAAGTTTTACCGATATAAACCCTTTGGTCTTATACTTGTTGTTTAAGGGTAAATAGCACTTGAAAAAATGAACCCCGCCATAAAATTTAAACCTTGCGTGAATAAATTTTGAATAAATTTCCATAAATCCACTTGCTGTGGAATGGAATGCAATTCAAATTCAAAATCTTTCAAACTCATAACACGCCTGTCCGCTTGTGCAATTGAAATTTTTACATTTCAATTCAGTAAACAGCAAATACACGAGTAGTGTAGTGACGTCGACGGTACCTACAAGGTGTGTGGGTATCTCTTTACAAAAGTGAAAGTGAATCATCGTCATAATCGTCTCCATCATCACAAATCACATCATTGACTTCGTCATCGTCAGTCACCCAAGTCTGGAGGCGAAGTTCTAAGTACTGTTTGTTAGTTCTCTCTGGTAATAATAAACTTAACTCAGCAGATTTCATGTGGTATTCTAATTTTAAAACTTCTAAAGTTAACGAAGAGAACGAGATTAGGTCATTATTGCATGATTGGATTATTGGGTTGGGTGGGACAGACAGTTAAATTCGGTAGATGAAACAGGAAACAGAACTTTATTCTTTCTCATTCTGTCATTTCATCCTGCTGGATTATTATTTTTCCTCCCACTAAGTTAGAGTGATTTTACGTTACATTATTCATTTAGCTGCGTATCAAATTAACTGGAAGAGAGTACTCCACTGCACTGGTTCTTCTAACATACCTTCGCAAAAAAAGTTGATTCGCCTTTGGTTGTAACTTCTTGCTGTTGAGGTAAATACCACATAATTAGAACAATGTAACTTATCATTTTTTGTTAATCTGTATGGTTAAGAAGCAATATTAAATGCTAATACGTAATATAAATGTGTTTACTTTTAGTTGAAGCGAATAAATTATAAAATAGGTTAATTGTAATGAATGACAGTGAGTTTCACTCATCTATGCCCTTGAAACTGGAGGTCTCGATTCTCGAACCTAATGAAAGTTGAGTCAAGACAGAAACACTCCCAGCAGCGGTTCACCTTCAAAGCCTGTGATTATCTTGATAGTATGATCCTCTAGTCTCCGTTGTTCGTTATCGTGTAGTACTTAATTTATTAATTATTTTTGATTACTGTTTGGTAGCTCCATTCTCTCATCTAAATCTAAGTTTCAAATTTTTTGTGATAGATAGTCCAATCAGACTGTTCTCTTTCTGGAGTTAATTACTCAAAATCATGATTTGGTAGGGAGGCTTCTTAACAATTTCCATGGAGATTACCTGATTCTGATATATCCCTAAATACACCCATAGAAGCTAAAACAAATTCGTATCTTTTCAAGCTCGTGTTTAGTAAGTTGGTATTTACTTATTAAATTTAGAAAAAGTCAACGAAGAGAATGAAAAGTATGGATGAGTGTTATAAAATTCTTTTGCCTCTTAAGTTTAATGATTTAATTTTCTCATCTTTTCAGGATACCTAAGAAAGCGTGTCGACATGTTTAGCTGGTTAAATAGCGACGACGCAAAAAAGAAGACGGCTGAAGTTTTCGAAAATGTCGCAGGAGAGCTTCGGCATATTTATAAATCGAAACTCCTTCCTTTGGAAACTGCATACAATTTTCATGACTTTCACTCACCAGCTCTTGATGACCCAGATTTTGATGCTAAGCCAATGATTATGTTAGTCGGCCAATATTCTACAGGAAAAACAACTTTCATCAGGTATCTGCTTGAGCGAGATTTCCCTGGAATCCGAATTGGACCAGAACCTACAACAGATAGTTTCATTGCTGTGATGCATGGAGATAAAGACGGAATTATACCAGGAAATGCTTTAGTGGTGGATCCCAAGAAACAGTTTCGTCCTTTGTCCAAATTTGGGAATGCATTTCTCAACAGATTCCAGTGTTCGACCGTAAATTCAGAAGTTCTCAAAGGCATTTCTATTGTAGATACTCCCGGTATCCTTTCTGGAGAAAAACAACGTGTGGATCGTGGCTACGATTTTACTGGAATTTTAGAATGGTTTGCTGAAAGAGTGGATCGAATTATCCTTCTCTTTGACGCTCACAAACTAGATATTTCTGATGAGTTTCGTCGATCTATTGAAGCTCTCAAAGGTCACGACGATAAAATCCGAATCATTCTAAATAAGGTAAAGTGAAATGTCAATTCGTACTCTTTGTTGTAAAGAAAATCCATGAGAAGTTGTCATGCGGAAATGAATTTTTTCACTAGGCGGACATGGTGGACCATCAACAACTCATGCGGGTTTATGGCGCTTTGATGTGGTCTTTAGGAAAAGTTTTACAAACACCTGAAGTTGCCCGTGTGTATATTGGATCATTCTGGGATCAACCTTTGAGATATGATTCTAATCGAAGGTATGAAACATTAGATTAGAAAAACGTATACAGTCAGGTTCCCCGAGACTCAAAATTCTGCTCATTTTACAGGCTTTTTGAAGCTGAAGAACAAGATTTATTTAAAGATTTGTCACAGCTTCCTAGAAATGCCGCCTTAAGGAAACTAAATGATTTGATCAAACGAGCAAGACTTGCAAAAGTAAAAATAACAGAAAACTAATATGCTGCAGTAAACTGTTTTTTTTTATTTTTCAGCTTCTAACAATTTTTTTCCCGTTAGGTTCATGCCTATATTATCGCCACCCTTCGCAAAGATATGCCTTCAATGTTTGGAAAGGATTCAAAAAAGAAAGAACTTATCAAAGGACTTGACCAGGTTTACTCACAGTTACAAAGAGAGCATCAAATTTCCTCGGGAGATTTCCCAGATATCAAGAAGATGCAGGTACTTGAACACAAGTGTCATGTGAACTCAATCCTTTGGAAGTAAGTGGATAAACTCCAGATTTTTATAAAGAGATGTTTTCTGTCACTTCTTTAGGCGGAACTTCTAAATCAAGATTTTTCAAAGTTCAATCTCTTGAAACCAAAATTGATAGAAACAGTTGATGCGATGTTAGCGAACGATATTGCAAAATTAATGGCAAAGATACCTCTGGAAGATATTAGCTCTACAGTTAAAGGAACCACATTAGTAAAAGGAGGTGTTTTTACTGGTCACCAGGACACGAGCACTCCATTCGGATTCAAACAATTCGAAGGTGCTGAAGCGGGTCGTGGCGAAGTTGAATGGATCGTCAGCCGAGAGAAGTCAAAATATGATGATGTTTATGAAAGTCTATGTGGGCCAGATGGGAAAGTGGCTGGTTCTTCTGCAAAACAAGAAATGCAAAAATCTAAGCTTCCAAATACTGTTCTTGCCAAGGTATGCCTTTTCTGTTTTCATTGTTTGTAAATTTTTTCTTATAATAATTTGCCAGCCTCACGATTTCATTATTGATTTTAGATATGGAAATTGGCGGATGTGGATAAAGATGGGATGCTCGATAATGACGAGTTTGCACTGGCCATGCATCTAATAAATGTAAAACTCGATGGTCACGATTTACCAGAAGCATTACCAGACCATCTGATTCCTCCTTCCAAACGCCCTTTCAACGGAGGTGCTTAAGTTCAACTTCACTAGCCAATGGTTCCATTCTTTGAATTAGACAGTTTTAGTCATGTCATCTCATAAATTTATTTTTTTCTCCATACGGATTGATCTGAATTTTCAACCAAAACTGATTGATCATGAGTTAATCATTTACTATTTATTATTACAACATTATTGGCTACTAAACTAATTGTACGATTAGTAGCAAAACACTGTTCCCTAATCGAAATGTTACTTAATTTCGTACTATTGCAGTTGTACTTATTGGCTAATGTTGTTCTTATTTCACTTCAGCTGTTGTTTCCATTATAAGTGATTGTGAATTCCAATTTGGAATGACAAAACTAACTAGTTCAATTTACGTAAAAGACAGAATTATGCCCTGTAGAATTGATACCCCAAGAAACTTGAATTTCATCTAACTGATTCGAATATTCAAATCTAATTTAATTAAATTTATATTTTGAATCTTCTTGGGGGATCAATAATTAGATTTCCAGTATAATCAGGATCTATTCATACTTTAAACTTACTTTACTTTTTCTTTTTTTTTTAAGTAAGTTTCATCGACATCAGTTCAGTTGAGTGTGGAAAACATCAGTGACAATTTGTTACTGGTTAATGATAATCTTCATGCGTATTTAGAGTGTTTTGCAGAAATTAATGAACCAGAGATCCGCACAATAATAATAAATTTATTTATAGTATGCAACTAATTTAATAATAGTGACTATTAAAACTTTTTAGAAAAATATTTAGCAAGGAAGAGGGAACCGTGGCTTACTATCCCACTCCTAAATGTGCCTGTTTCGCTTCTGAAGAATATATTCAATCAATAAAAATTATATATTCTTTATAATTATTTAACTATCGATTATTAAAAAAAAATTGTAGTCAAAGTTTAAAATTCAAATTTTCAATGAATCATGTTTCATTCGAATGATCTTAACAAATAACACAGCAGGTGTTACATTGACAAAAAAAATTTTTTCAATTTTTAACACTTTAAATCACTAAGAATAAATTATTGTAGATTAGAATCTTATTGTCTAATTTTCGTTCAAAAATTCAAAATGGCTTCCAAAATTCGATTTATTTGGCTCTCGAATTTAACTTTTCGCGCCAATAAAATAAACCTTGAATCATACAAATCTCACTAGTCGCAAATCCTGTTTCGCGGGAGAGGGAGATATTTAAATAATTAAAATCTAATTTTGATTTTGTAAAAAAATTATTTAAAAAATTAAATTGCAATACCATTGAACGTTTTTTATTTTTTTCGCATACAGATTGTATAGCAAAAAGATAAAAAGCGTTCACATATTCTGCCGGGTATGGTAACTGTTTATAATCAAGTTTTAACTTTGTCGAGTTAACCTAACAATTGGAATCTAAGTAAATGTAAGCAGAATTATTGCCTACCAAGGTAAAAGGTAAGTAAAAGTGATAATCATGTGAAACAAAATTATAAACTAGTAATTAATCCATTCAATTTCTGGGTATTGCGTATATTAAGCCGCGCACCCTAATAGATGGATATTTTTGAACCTTAATAGTGCATTGTTAAGCGGTTACACTAAAAATTTTTTTAGGATAAAAAATTACCATCTATGGGGTGCGCAGTTTATAACCCCTAATTCTCAGTTCTAGAAATCATGAAGACCGCAGGTTCAGTGAGGTCCGTCATCACAACTCTAGCATACCGAAAATATCATACTTTCGCACTTGTACCACGATTGCTTTCAACAAGCACAAACTTATCTAAAATATCAAACCAACTAAACATTTTTGATCGGAAGGCCAAATTGTTACAAAGAGAACGCGCTATTAATTTTCAAGATCCTCATCTTTATGATTATCTCCGGGATGAGGTGAAGTCCACTCCACCTTTTATCCTTGGGTTGATTTAGATTCAAGACTTTTGTGTGTAATTTAATTTGTAGGTTGGATTTGTACTTGCAGATCGAATTCTAGATATCAAAAGGGATTTGAAACTTATCTTAGACCTTGGGTGTGGAAAAGGGCATATTCTACGGCATTTGAATAGTGTAAGGTTAACTTATCGAATTTTATCAATGCTAGAACTTCTAATTTTGTTTCAGAGTCATGTTAAATCCGTAATTGCAACTGATACATGTAGTTCCTGGTTGGAAAAAGCTGTAATGCCAGATATTTCCGTTGAGAGGATAGTCATGGATGAAGAAAATATTACTTTCGCTGACAATATGTTTAATCTAGTCGTTTCAGGTTTGAAGTAAGTGGGTAGAAAAACTGCGAACAGAGAAGTGCCAAATAAATTTTACTTACTTGAGTTATCCACCGTGTGCGTGTATTAGCTCTGATTAGCGGATGTTAATAAAGAATACATTCCATCTCTATTGGGAATTATGATGACAGACCGGCATAAATTCCTCTGGCTTTGCTGTTCGCTGTTATTAAATTTTCATCCAGTCTAAATCTACAAATTAATCTGAATTCTACAATTATAATTGTTTACTATAGCTTACATTGGGTGAACGAGTTACCAAACACGTTCAGAAGAATTTATCAAATTCTAAAACCAGATGGAGTGTTCGTTGGTGCCATGTTTGGATGTGAGACCCTTTACGAACTTCGATGCTCACTACAGTTGAGTGAACTAGAGAGGGAAGGAGTATGAGGAAACAACTAAAATATCTATAATTAAAAAAACCAAAAGCATGGATGTTGATTGAATTTTGAATCATTTTGTAGGGAATTGGCTCTCACATATCACCATTTGCACAAATTAGAGATATAGGAGGTCTGTTGGGCATTAATGGATTCAATATGTTGACCATTGTAAGTCGATCATTAGCTAAATTTTTTTTTTCATTGTCAGAAAAAATATCTAAAACTAGGATACACAAGACATAAAGATTAACTATCCCTCAATATTTGAATTGATGGAAGATTTGAAGGGAATGGGAGAAAATAATGCATCATGGACGCGAAAACCTTACTTGAAGCGTGACACCATGTTTGCCGCTGGAGCAATATACAAAGGTAAATAGTTTTCTTAACTACTCTCAAAAAATTAGTAGTATTTAATTGTATTGTTCTCTAACAAATATGTATCTTTAAAGAAATGTATGGAAACGATGACGGCAGTATACCAGCAACTTTTCAGATTATCTATATGATTGCTTGGAAGCCTGATCCATCACAGGTAAAATTTACATGAAAATGCAGAAAAAAAATTCTCAATCGTCTAAAAATATGTCCAGAATTGTGTAGCAACACTAATTTTTACCAACGGTGGATTTTCTAGCCTAAACCGCTTCCGCAGCAAAAGCCAGATGTGTCATTGAAAGATTTACACAAATTGAAATAAACAATTTCAAAGGTGGATATACTGAGCTCATTCTCAAGCGAAATATTTTCAAGAGACAGGAAATATCGGTACGTGAACCTATACAAGTGCCAAAAAAATAGGAATCACATAAACTATATAGCCAGTCAGCAAAACCGATTTCCGGTACACTATTTATATAATCATTGATTTACACTAATAAGTATCAAAGCATTTAACCAAATTTTTATGAAAGGTTACAAAACCAAATCCCACCTTCTTCCGACATTGAGAATAATAACAATTATTCACGTCTGGAACCTTCGAATTTCAAAGCCCGTAAAATAGATATTGCAAAAGCTTTATTTCAGCTACAAAGATTTACAACTTGATATAGATTTCAAAATTTTAAAACCATATACCCTGCTTGGTGACAACTGTCACCGGGTAATTGATTTTTCAAAGTTTCTGAAGAAAATTTGCATCGTTCCGGGCTGAATTTTTGAAGTTTGAAAAATATAATATTGACCGGTAGATGGTTCTGGTGAGCCAAAAGCAAAATATTGAGTAGATGCATAATAAACCGCATAGCAGGGCAAATTACTTGTAATTAGATTACATGTATTCGCATTACGTAATCTAATTACAAAATTGTAATGCGTAATTGTAATTTGTAATTGGTAATTTCGAGCAAGTAATTTGTAATTGGCAATTTGTAAAAGTTTGAGCAAATGTAATGGAATTACATTTGATTTGTGTAACAAGAATGGTGTTTAACGCTCAGTTTAGTAGTACCCCATTCTTAAACATCTTGTGTCGGCATCATNTTTGTGTAACAAGAATGGTGTTTAACGCTCAGTTTAGTAGTACCCCATTCTTAAACATCTTGTGTCGGCATCATTTAACAAAATGCCTTTAATGAAGTATTTAGAGTTTGTTTNTACCCCATTCTTAAACATCTTGTGTCGGCATCATTTAACAAAATGCCTTTAATGAAGTATTTAGAGTTTGTTTATGTATACTGCAAAAGATTTTCTACAGCACATTTGCCAAAGGATCGTTGCATGAACTATGAATTGAAAATTTGACTTAAAAAATTTAATCTACTCGTCACTTATGATATTTTAATCCAGTTACTGTCTTGAGTTAAACGAAAAAATTATAGCATAGACTAAATTAACATGCATTTATTGAAGCGAAAAGTTAGCTTGTAATATTGGCTATTTATAACGAAAAACAGAAGTATTTAACCAAAAGTTCGGATGCTAAATTTTTTCATAAAATACAACTCACTGACTAGCATCAACACCCTTAGAACGTATGTTACACATTTCAGGGATTATTTTTTTACTTGTCTTTGGCAGACGAATATGTCGAGGAGTTGGCAGTAAATCATCATTGGCATCAATTTTGGCAAAACAAAAACTAATATTTTTGAAAATGTAATTTGTAATTTAAAATGTAATTGAATTACTGTAATTTGTAATTAGTATTTCCTTAAGCCAGATTAAAGTAATTATGCAAATGTAATTGGGAAAATCTGCTAATGTAATTGGTATTTGGTAATTCTGGAATTTAAAACGAGTAATTTGCCCACCTATGTGTATTAGTCTACNAAATCTGCTAATGTAATTGGTATTTGGTAATTCTGGAATTTAAAACGAGTAATTTGCCCACCTATGTGTATTAGTCTACCTATTCAATGAATCTAATTCAAATATTCATATACACATGTGACATGTGACAAACTTTAGTGTTTTTTCGCTGTTTTAACCCTCAAAAACGATCTATTTCTGTCGTCCCAACATCCTACCGTTGTTCACGGTTTCTACTTGTTGCTACCCATTTTTTTCTTTATCTGATTACTCTTTCAACCTACCTACATGAATCTGCTCTCTTCATGGGTTCCTATGTTTTTTTTTACTTCTTTGAGCTTAGGGACCGACCGCTCCGAATTCTAGTCATGTTTAGTATATTTTGGGAATTTGAAGAAAGTGACTAATGCCGTTGACAGATCAGTGTAGGGTAATTTATATTATTTTCCTATGACTCTGCTTCTAACAACATGCTCTAAGTATATTCCTGCACTGTCAGTTTTTAAAAAAAATGGAGATATAAGGTAATATTTTCCAAACTACGGAAACGGAAGTTTGTACTGAGGATTTCTTAATTTCCAACGAGAAGATTACAATTAGGTATGTAAAGTTATAATTTCTTGTTATGGTTGACAATCTTAATCTTGTAATAATATCTATATAATTTTTTTTCTTTTTAGAAAATTCAATATGGCAGGAACAGTGTTGGAAAATCTGAGTGGAAGGAAGCTTTTTGTTCTGACGAG
>NIPM01000253.1:195000-292535 GCA_002738285.1 Holacanthella duospinosa | reverse complement strand
GTTTCAAAGTCTCCCTCTCATCTCTCCACTTGGGATTGACATCCTTTGCAAAACTACTTTTTCAAATTTAGAATATGAACTCACTGAGTTCATATTCTAAATTTGAAAAAGTTGTTGAAAAAGTTGTTTTCAACTCAGCTAAATTAACATCCTCTGCTAAAGACAAGGAGTTAATAGACAATAGAGGCACAAGCTTATTTACAACCATCTACCAGTTAAAAACCATAAATCATGAATTTTAGTTTTAAACTTTCCCACAGAATCAAAATTAAAAAAAACTACACACGTGTCAGTTATAGAATTTGAAACTAAAGAAAAAATTTTTTTTAACCTTTTCATACTTAAAATCAAGGTTCCTTGACAACAGAAACAACGGCTCTTGATATCAACAGCCGTTTGTTTCTTATGTTTCTTATTAGTCGAAAAACCTTGCTTAAAATATTGAAGTTGCCCACAAGATACAGAGGTTATAAAGCGAAGCGACAACAAACGGTCTCCATGGACCCTGGATGGAAATTTCTTTAAAATTCAAACGCCCCCTGTCCCTTTGGTGAGAATGTTAATGGGTATCTGCTTTATCTCGCTGTTACTGAAAAATTTGTTTTGATGTTGTGTAATTGCTAAAAATTTGCTTTCTATGGGAATATTAAAAACACGTAAATAAGTTAGACGATTAGCGGCTGAATTCTGTTGTATGTAAGAGTGGAGGGGACAGTGGTTGGAAATTAAAACTGGGAATAATTACCTTTAGTTTATTGAAATCCTGTCACCTTGAGAGGGAAGCATTTCTTTAAGTTCTACTACTGGAAATATTAACAAAGCAAAAAAGAAACAAAAAAAACATTTCAAATCAACTGTAATTAATTACAACATCCTAGGCTACAAAATCCTCCTTTAGAAAGATTTTTTTTACAGAACAGCAAATTGACTCTCAGTTATAGAAAAGTTCAAATTCTACCATTCGTCATCTGGCGGAGCATCCAAATCCCTATAACTTATGATTGGCCGATCTCCTCCACGTCCACGATAATTAGGGCGTCCACGTGGAGGAGGACCATTGAATCCACCCCCACCTCCACCAAAGTATGGACGAGGTCCACCTCCATAGTTACCACCATATCCTGGGCCAGGTGGTCCATAACGCCCACCGTCACCGTATCTTTGGTATGTCAAAAAAAAAAAAAAAATTCCAAAAAATCTCCAAGACAA
Source organism: Holacanthella duospinosa (assembly GCA_002738285.1). Classification (NCBI taxonomy): domain Eukaryota; kingdom Metazoa; phylum Arthropoda; class Collembola; order Poduromorpha; family Neanuridae; genus Holacanthella; species Holacanthella duospinosa. The sequence continues at coordinate 291,326 of NIPM01000253.1, read as the reverse complement.
AATTATTCAAAAGATATAACATACGGTGGGAATGGAGGTGGTGGATAATCACCACGATCAGGGATGAGCGGTTCTCTTCTCGGATACCCACCACGATCACCTGGAGGACCAGTTTCTCTTCGATCTGGAGACTTGGGACGTTTTGGATCCCGTAAGTAGTTATTGAAAAATGCCACCTATAGTATTCAAAAAAAAGTGAAAGTTTGTAAGTGATAAATTTATATAAAAATTGGTTAATAATAATTTCTTACTTCTTTCTTAACTTCTTCCAATTTTTCCGCATGTTTGTTCTGAATGTGTTTCCTGACAAATTCAGGACCTTTGAATTTCTTTCCAGAAAGTGGACATAGCCATTTGTCTTTTCCGAGTTCCTGTGTGTTTGCAGTAATAAACTTTTCGACTTCAGTGTCCTCGTCTTTCATTCCTAGTGCCTTGCACTCTTCGTCAGTGAGTGAGTCTGTTTTTTGGCAGAATGTGGAGATTTTCTGTTCAAAGTTTCGATTGTAGTCTTGTAATTCCATCAAAACCACCTGAAACAATTAGGTTAGAAGCTGAAGTATAGAAGTAAACTGATATATATATATGCTACTGATACATATTAACTGTTTGAATTACTCTGCATTTGGTTTCAAAACTTCAACGTATTATGTAAGTAAGTAGCTTACATTAGAAGCTGGTGGTATTCCACGTCCATGCAAAATCCCAAGACGATTGGGCATATCATCTTCATAGGGATATTCAGCGTGGTTGTAGTAGTCCAAGCTATGGACGAAACGCAAGTAGAGAATTAGCCTGTCCAACACATGAACCAATTCCTCATCTCTGTGAAAAATTAAAACGAGACATAAGTGCTAAGTAATATGAATGATTTATGAAGTTTGAGTACCTTTCAATTGAGTTACTCTTGTCCGATGAACGAGTTTCTCCAGGTTCCAATTCTCCATCGCTTCCTCCTCCCATCCCAAGAAGTTCCTCCTCCTCGGCCGAAGCCTCCTCGATCAAATAGTCAGTGATGTTTTTAAGAACGGGATTCGTTGAGTAGACACCAAAACTCTCTTTTCTGTCTGCTTCAGCGTCTTCATCCCATAAATTCCACTTTGAGTCCAGAAACTGGATGACCTGAGCAGCCAATCGGATGTCATTTCGAACAATTGTCTTATGTGGAGTGATTCCATTGACTGTTCTAACACGACGAGTCAAGTCTCGGTTCACAATCGCACCCAGCTCAGAGTCCTTCATTCGGACGTTGTTCAACTGCCAGCAAATTTCTAGAATATAACACAACATAAATAATTAGAAGAAATTGAATCAATTTTTACTGATTCGCAAACCTTTGATATTAACATCCCGTTTGAAAGTGACCCATCCACGACGATACCAGCGACGTTCAGGTTGTGGATCTGCCAGTGCTGATCGCAAGAACCCTGGATACTTGACACAAAGAGCGTCGATTTCTGATTTGGAAACTGTTGGAGAAATATTTCTTAAAAACACGGAAGAAGTTCTATGGAGTTGAGGAAGATCCTCTTCCTTTTTTCTTTCTTTGGTCTTCTCCGGAGTTTTTTTCGCATCTTCGTCGTCAAGAGAGCCGACAGAATGTGGACCACCGGAGTCTACACTGATCGTTCGCTTTTTCTTCGGACTCTTCCCTTTCTCATCATCTCCTGACAAAATTTCCACGTCAGTGTCTTTCCGCTTCCCATCCGAAGTGCCATTCCCAACTTCGTCGTCTAGAAATTACAAAAAAGTAATTCCTTATAAAATTATCTCAGACCTTTAATTTAATTGAACACAACAGAAGATTTTTCTACTAGTAAGTCCAAAATACCATGCTTCATTCCTTTTTTCGATGGTTTCTGTTCACCATCTTTTTCGTCGTCTGTTTCACTCGCAGTGCCTTCTTCTGAACCTGTTTTCAATGGTTTCTCTTTGACAGAACCATTTTCCTTTGATTCTTCCTTTTCCGACTCGGAAAGTCGGATCTCTTTCGTTGGAGAGGCAGACGGTCGAGCGGCACGAGGCTCGTCATTCAAAATCTTAGCTGCCAATTCATCCGTCCCATCTTCCAGCCGAACCACGTACCAATCCATCAACTTAGTCAATTTCTCAGCATGTGGAGCATCGAGAGTGATACCTTCGAATCTCTTCTTCTCAACAAATTCCATGAAAATGTTCACACGTTTCTGGATAAGGAAATAATATACTGTTAATAAATCCCAGTACAACTTTAAATATTAGCATACACATTTTTATTCTAACCTTTAAATTTAGAAATTGCTCTTCTTTCCGTTTTGTGCTCTCATCCGGATGGTATTTGTTCTTGAACCTTTGAGAGAATCACATAAGAAAAAACATCATTAGCTTGAAAATGATTCAAGAAGTTCATTCGTACACCTAAAGAAAATCACAAAAAAAAAAATTAATTTAGTTCTAAACTCTAAAGAAGTTTTAGCATCAATAATTAATTCTTAGAGAAATTGAACTTTTGAGTCTTCATTTTCATCGCGTCCCTTTGGAAGAATCTAAAAATTGGATGCACCAGCGCGTCTTCCAACGTTGAATGACAATATGAGTTTGATACTGGAGTTTACATATGACTTGACAATTTTTTGAGTTGATTTATTTTGAAATTTAACATCTGTGTTAATCTTACCAGTTTAAAAGTTACTTGCACGGGAGGCCGCCGAGAGTATGGAAATTTTGAGTCACTGGATAAAATCAATATTTCTACCGCGAAGCCTCATATTTCAATTTTGATGGAGCACTGATAAAAATATAGGATTTTGCTGTGCACTACTTAAATCAATGATCGCGATATCACATATGTAAAAGAGGAATGTGGCCACGAGAAATATTCTGATGTCTTCGGCCGTATCTTGAACATGCTGTTCATTAATTAAAAATACAGTATCTAAATCAGGTCACACATGGTTAGCAGCTAATTATGTAACAATTGATTACAACTGCAGAACAGGTAATAATCTGATTTCGCAGTGGCTACTCTTGCTCATCAGGGATCAGTGAAGCTACTCAAGAACAATGTAATCTTTGATTGGTCAGATTGAAAAGTAGAAGTTATATACAACAGCTTGGTCTTAATTTGCCTGCAGGTGAAAATGACTTACCACTCTTCTTCACGATGAGCTACAAAGAATTCATTGAGCTGCTGCCGCTTGAATTCCTGCTTGTAGTCTGCATACTTTGTAAGTGCATCTTGATCCGAAATGGAATCATCTTGATTCGAAAGCCAAGCTTTGAATGACAGTAGAGCAGGAGGTCCATGACTATCAACGTCACTGAAAAAATTAGGCAAATCGATTCCAGGTAGTAAAGACCAAATGCAATAATCTCAAAAATTGAAAATCTCAGAAATTGTATTTATAATTATTGTCTTTCAAAATTTAGAAATTATGAAATGAGTCAGACAATAAATTCTTAAATTATTCATGTTTAATTCTTTAGCATTTATTTAAAACTGATGCAGTTCCGAGTTTTTCATTTGAGGTTATTGCACTTGAAATTACAGTGGATGAAGTTTATAAAATCATTCAGGTAGTAAGAACTCGATTTATGTAACAATGAAACAAGAAGATAAAGCTCATACTCCAACGTAACCACCATACTTTTGACAACAAAGGAAACCTAGGTGTGTCCAAATTCGCAGAAACCCAATGATTTTGTGTTTTCATCCACTGCGTCAGAATCCATGGTTTCTAGAAACAACGGATTCTGACTATTTTATTAAAATTGACTGACCGATGGGGTCCAGGTGGTGGAACGAATCCTCCATGAGGAGGTGGTGGATGATCATAATTTGCACCATATCCGGATGAGGGAGGAAAAGAATCGTTATTGTAGCGATCCCAATCATGCCTAGGCCTCTTATTCGGTGGACTGAATTCATGTGGTCCTTGCCTCATACCTCCTCCCAGGCGATAATCAATTTGTCTCGGAGGTTGACCTCCTCCACGATTCCGATTCCAATCAGAGCCACCTCTGAAAGAACAAAGAACCAGGATTACAAATTGTGATTAGTAAATATTTGAAACTTGGAAAAGAATTTGAATATTCTCAAAAGGCGATCTTGATTAATGCTGCTGCTGCTTCAAATACAAAACAGGTTTATAATGAAACAGTTAGGTTGGGTCAATCGACTAAGCTTTGGCGATGGCTTCGCCACAGTTACTCAAGATTAATGCGAGCGAGTATACAAAATTCCCTGGTTATGGTTACATTGCTTGACATCCTACACTTGCTCCAATAGTTCTGCCAGACATTTTTATTAACTTTTAGTTAGATAAAATAGCAAGGTTTCAACTAAGCTTAGGAATGAAAATATTCTAAAATTCTTTTAAAGTTACCTATCATTCCAATCATCTCTCCTTCGGTCATCGCCACCTCCCCCGGGTGGCGGTCTTCGAGGAGGTTCCCTGTAGTCGCTTCGTTCACCTCTAAACTTGTCGCGCCTTTTTCGATCGTAGTCGTCGTCAGAGTCACCCATTGTTGTTCAATTAACTAAATTATAAATTAATTATAAACTTTACCTTTTTCTTTGTGGAGGTCAGGCGTATTAAAAGTAAGGCGGCGGCAGAGGCGGGAAATACAAAACATTATGCTTTACTTTCCCTTTCAAAAAGTTTAGAAATACTTAACCTTCACAGACTATAATACCCATTGAAATTTCGGATTTGGGCACAATGAAATTGAAATAGAGAGGTGCGTATTATACGTAAAGTTTTTCATTTAACATGATTTTAGAAAATTAAAATTTTAGACATTAAAAATAAAGATTTATTTCTCAAATTAAATTTATGAAAATTTATTTGTAAGTTGTAGATATTATATTATAAGTAAAAGATTTCTTCTAATAGTTTTCCTGTTTTTTTTTTCTCAAATTTATTTCAGTGAGAAGTCAATCAAACGAGATTTAGCGTAGAAGTAGATTATATACATAATAAACGATACATTACTGGAGATAAAGTCAAATGTTGCAAATTTTTTGCAAAGTTTAAAAAAATTTTTTTTACTTTTTATTTTTATTTTATCCGCCGAAAATAAATGTCAGATTAATAATCTACCTTAAATTTCCAGCCGAACGACTTATCACTTACCTGAATTACTTTAGGAGAGAATATATTCCGCAAGTTTTACAACAATTCCATCATTTCGAATTATATTTGAAAACTTAAAATAATTTTTTTATAATTTGATTAGCTAAATAATTCAAATTTTTAATTTTATATTAAATATATTTTTAATAGCAATCCTTAAAAACAAAAATTATTTATTTTCTTTAATGAAATTAATATTATTATTTTTCAATTTCCCTCTAAAATTATTTAAAATTAAAATGGTTGTAAAACAATTTTTGAATTTTCTGTTGATTTAACTAAATTATTGAAAAAAATGAGAATATTAACAGATTTGAATAATAAAATATTCTAAAAATTATTGTTAGTTTAAATATTAATAAGATAATTATATAATTTCAAACCATTTAAATTACCTAACAATATAAAATTAAAACATAACAATAATATAATTTAAAAATTCTAATTTAGTTGCCCATACAAGGTTGTAAAATTCCATAATGTTGAAAGTGATAACTTTTTGTGATTTTATAATTACCGAGTTCTGCATCAGTCAGTCTGAGCTAATGGTACGTTGTCAGGTGGAGCTGGTTTGTGCACATTGGTTATAATTAAATAAAATTTGGCCAAAATTCAAAAGAGAATACTATAGTTAAAGCTTTTTCTAACTTTTAGATGATTTATTTTTTATTAGGAATTTTAAAATAGAAAAAAAAGACGAGTTTAAAACTCACAGTTTGATCCAAGTAAAAAAATTTTTTTTTGTATAAACCACTCATAACTCTAATTGTTATAAATACTTGAAATTATTATAAATTTATTGATTGGAAAATGTTGATGGCCGTATAAATCTTCACTTTTTCTCGTGATATTTAAAACTTGACATATTTTTCTGTACATGGAGTATTGAGATTTCTATAGTAGCTACATCTAAAAAAATATGGTAAGTTAGGAATTCTCTTGTTAGCGCGATCTAGAGTGAGTCATTTCTTTGTAATAAGTTTTGTCAGTCAGAGTTTATCCGTCATTGAGGAAGGGTGTGGTGTGGAGTGAGGAATAGCTGGATACAAATTGTATTCACTTTTATGTTTTGTCGCCAGCAAGGAGGACTGAGACGTGACTGTAAGTTGACTTTATTTTTTGTCTTTTCACATTCTCTTCTTTTCTCAAGGGTCTTTCCGAAGTTCAAGGTCAGGTTAGGTGAGTCCGTGAGTCTAATTAAGTTAATTATTCTTTTGTTGTAAGATTAGTAATAGTAACCTAATAATTTTTGGTGTTATTGGTTTATTGTTTGATTTTGATTCGCTTACTTTATACTTTGTTGCAAGTAATTAAGCATGTTTTTTTAAATCAATACATTTTAAACCTTAAATTTTATCTTTCTACTATTGTAAAGTCTGAGATTTTTTCTTACTAGAAGCTTTACCATCTTTTTTTTGCTTGAATTCGTTACAAAATCACCAGGCCGGGATTCAGCAAGCTACCTTGACACTTAAAGAAATCATCAATTTGTAAACAAGCAAGCCGACACACTACCTTATCTTTATCATCATCTTACATGCCCTGTGCCTTCCCACTTGAAGCCAAACCTTAGTTACATAAACTGTATAATACTTAATTTTCTGCTATTCATCCTTTCCTCAATCATCATCATGTCTCAAGAATCCACAGCGACATATAGTCATCTCCGGAATTTTTGGCAAGCAAGTAGGTGTCAGAGATATTAAATTTTATAATTTAATACAATTCCAAACTAACAGAAGCAAAGGGCATTAGAAAATAACTAAATCTCGTATTCGTATAAGCTTATTTTAAATAACGAAATGAGTTCAACGAATATTCTTATAACTACAATTTATAAGGTTTGGTTAATACTTAACCCATTTCAGATTATTAGAGCATCAAAGTCTATAGTATTATTTTTTCTAAACATTAACTGGACTATATTTTAGATGTCTAGGTCACCCATCTTATGAAACCATTTTCAATTCGAAATACCCTATTAGTTGTGAAGACCAGCATAAGGTATAGATTTAGTTTCATACGTATGAGGTAAAATCATATTTTCCTGCTTGTGGTTTCGGCCGCTTAAATACATGGCTTTGGCTGACATCATTTTAAAGCTTTTTTTTTTTTTCATATTTGCATGAAAAGTTCATGCTAAATTGGATATCACATATCATTTCTAGTAATCTTTGCTTATTTTTTTTTCTTAAAATATTTTCATGTGAGTAAGGAAATGAGCAACCAAATTGATTCGGTCTGCTGACCTTCCGTTACAAAATACCACCAAACTTTTGATTGTCATTTAGCATTAAAAATTACAAAGTAGCAACAAGTTCATTGCTCTGGCAAAGTTAACAACAATGTATTGCATTTTTTAGATAGTAGTTAGATTTTTTGCAGTGGTGGAGGTGGTTGTTTTGTGACATGATCAATGATCAAGTCAACTGTATTAATAAAGCAAACATTGACCCTAAACTAATGTTTGATTTATTTTTATTACTACTCTAAACAGAATCTGATAAACCTGAATCTGAAATAGACAGTGGTGATTCATCAATCAAGAAACCATCAACAAAGTCCAAAAAATCATCTACATCAAATAATATCATGGCAGGTATGTCTTTTTAGTTCTTTAGTGTTCGATTTCTTTGTAATGAAGTTAGGATGAAACCATAGAGGAAAGAAACTTTATATTTCGATGGGACTGTAACACGAGGAAGAAGCCAAATATATTAACTTTGATTCAGTGAAAGGATAATGAGGAAATAAGATAAACTCGAATAGAAGTTCTAGAATTTCCTTAGCATAAAATTATACATGTACAAATGTATGACTGTAATTTTTTTTTGTAGATTTGGCTACATCCGCATTGGAATTTGAGCAAGAGATCGTGGGTGTTTACTTGGCTCAATTTCTTAAAGCAGCCCAGCAACTGGGTGGAGACATCGCAGAGCATGCAAATCTTGTCGAACAAGCTTTTAGGTAATAAAAATTTCTAGTCATGTCAAATTTTTTCAGTTAAGAATCAAAATTTTCTCATTTGTCTTTGATTGATATATTTTTGTGGATGACATGTCTTTCTAATTCAGTGCTCAGAAAACTTTCTTACAATTTGCAACAAAATATTCTCAACCGGGGGACGACATACTTCAAAGACTTTTGAAGAATACTGCGAATGCTATCAGTGAGATACAAAGTTACCGCGAGAAACGTCGCTCGAGTCCATTCTTCAATCATTTGTCTGCTGTATCTGAGAGCATCCCTGCACTTGCATGGGTGACTGTTGTAAGTAAACATACATTTCATGAATTTAGCATATCTAATTTTGGGAAATGAAATGTGTATCTAGACTCCAACTCCAGGTCCTCATATTAAGGAAATGAATGACGCTGGTCAGTTTTACACAAATCGAGTGCTGAAAGACTTCAAGGACAAGTAAATTAATATTCAGAAATTGTCGTTATTAGCAGATACTATCAATAATTGTTATTTATTATATGATATGTAATTTATTTCATTCTAGACAAGGTCATGCGGAATGGGTTAAGTTCTGGGTTACCACGTTGACTGAATTACAAGCCTACGTCAAGAAGAACCATACGACAGGTCTTGTTTGGGGCAAGGAAACTTTCACAGGTAGATTTTTCTCTTTTATGTGTATTTTAGTCAAATAACCAAATAAATTTTAAAGTCATTAAATTTTTCTGAATATAAGTTAAAATCAAATTCATTTATCTAGGTTTTTAAACTTTCAGGTGGAGCTTTCTGTGCCCGTGGAAGTGGTCCACCAATCCCTCCACCTCCTCCTGCCTTTCAACTGGGGGACATTGAGAACCTGAATGTGTCCGATGAACGATCAGCACTCTTCGCGTCGTTGAACAAGGGAGAGGATATAACAAGTGGACTGAAACCGGTGACTGCTGCCATGCAGACTCACAAGAACCCTAGCCTTAGGGGTGGAAGCACAGTCGCTGAGAAACAAGGCTCTACACCTGTCGCTTCTAAGCAAACTACGACAGTGACAGGAACGAAACCAGCCAAGTGTCAGCTCGAGGGGAAGAAATGGGTAGTGGAAAACCAGATTGGCCAGAAATCACTCACCATTGATAAAGTGGAGATGAATCAGGTTATTTACATGTTTGGTTGTAAAGACTCCGTCCTCACGGTGAAAGGAAAACTCAACTCAATTGTCATCGACTCTTGTGTCAAAACCGCCGTTGTCTTTGACTCTTTAGTGGCTTCCGTCGAATTTGTCAATACGAGAGACTGCCAGATGCAAGTATGTCATTGCTAGATTTTGAATTATTTTTAATAAGTAATTTTTATGAATAAATTTTTGTTCATATTTCAGGTTTTGGGGAAAGTGCCAACAATTACAATTGACAAAGTGGATGGTCTTCAAATTTTCCTAAGTAAAGATTCACTTGAAGTTGAAATTATTTCTTCTAAATCTTCGGCACTCAATGTAATGGTACCGAAAGGAGAAAGTGGTGAATTTGTAAGTACACCACGCCCTAGATCAACTAGTTTGTAATAATTAACTAAAGTTTTGCTACCTATGATTAACTTTCAGTCGGAATGGCCAATCCCAGAACAATTCAAGACATTGGTTGGTACAAAGGGTCTTGTCACTACCCCTACAGAGACTGTCGGTGTTTGAGAATTTGAAAACTATAATCATTTGTCACAAAAAGAAGCGGAGAATTGCAATACAGATGGGATCAAATTCGATTTTTTTGGTCAACTAAAAATGAATCACCAATTTTAACAGATGTTTTAACAACCACTTGTACAATTACAAGTTCTTCACACTTCAAAAAACTACTATCTGCAAAAATTTTGGTAAGATAAAATGTGTTTTGATAACAGGATTTTTCAATATTTTCATTATTCGGATACTGAAACTATGCTTCCAAAATTGATAAAAAGAAATTCAATAACTTACATTGCCAAATACCTATCGACATCCGTTGTTTTCTAATTCAATAACATGAGAAAAATTAGTGCGTCATGCATTGATAATGGTTTTAAGTTTACCTAAATTACTTTAGTTACTACTACTATCTATATCCAAGTTCCGCTTTGTGGTTGTTGTTTTGTGATTAGGTTTATTAAGAGTTCTTACTAGACTCGTAAGTTCTTAACTCTAGCTTTATGAAATGCATGTTCATGTTACTAATCCATCCAGTGCGATTGAAATTGAAAAAAAAAGTAGGGCAATGTCAATACAATTAGTTAGAAATAGAATTTTAAAGAATAAAGCCTGTTGTAATTTATTTACGCTATTCAAATTCTCTAATAAATAATTTCAATTTACAGTGTCTACCAATATTGACTCAAATGTCAAACTAAATGAAAAATGAAATCGTTTCACCATATTTAGCTAATTTTTATTTTGTATTGCTCAAGATCACTCACCTTTAACCCGTGACCCTTGTTTCAATTGAATGATTAATTGACATTGGATAATTGTAAGCTTTTTCTATAACATGTCGGGTGAGCTTAATCCACGTTCATGTCTTCAATCTGAAACAAATTGAGAAAATACAATTTCGAGGTTCTGTGAATTAAAAATTGAAATCAGACTCTGGAGTAACTTACAACATCGCTAGAAGAAGTTGGTGCTTCTGGAGCCGCTGTTGTACATTCACTGGCTTCTTTTTGAATGGCATTGATAAAACCTTCCAAATTCCCAGCTTGTGCTGCTGAAACTGCTTCTTGACCCATCCCAAATTGAGAAATAAGAGGGCCTAGTTGACCAGTAGGAAAGGCAGCACAGAATGAACTCAGAGCACTTTGGAATTGTGGACTCTTGAGAGTATCTTCCACATCTTGTTGCTCAGAAGAAGACTCTTCAGAAGAGGCCTCTGGACCCCCAAATTGTGGAAGCAAAGGTGCCAATTTCTTCACAGTCGCTGGGCATGATGTGATTCGACGAATCGCTTCGGAATTAACACCACTCGCCAAGTCCACTATAACCATACAACAAATTATTAAATTTTTTGATAAAAGTTAGTAGTTTTAACACTCGTAACAAGAAGTAAATTTGTCAAAATCTATTTAACCTTGAACAGTAGAAGTAGGTGGTTGAATTCGATTTAGGATTGACTGCAAATCCTCCAATTGTATTGGACCAGGAGCCGATGCAACCGGAATCTTTGGAGCTGGAGCACTTGGTTTTTTAACCTTGAGGAGAGATTGAGGATTTGCTCCAACACTACCAGTCCCACCACTACTTGATGATCCACCTGTCTCAGTGGCAGTCCCACCACTTCCACTACTACCACCACTACTTCCGAGATTTGCAAGTCCAGGAGCTAAATGGTTTAGTTGAGCCAGAAGACCAGGACCACCCATGTCAGACATCCCACCGAGAAGTTGCATCAACTGACCCTGAGACATACTTCCAAGTAAATTTTGCATTTCTTGCTCAGATGCACTCGGAGTGACGTTCCCACTAGTTCCACCTCGCCCACCTTGTCCAGGATTATTCAATGCATCGTTCACTTTCCAAATATAGTCATCATCCGAGTCAGACTTTGGTTCTTGCATCCAGAAAAAAAGTTTACGAGCAGAGACTTTGAATTTGAGCATGAAGACACGTGAGCCCTCTTTACACTGTGTAACTTTTTTATATTCACAGTCGTCAGGAAACACAATCAAATCCTAGAATTATAATAATTATTAAGTATATTTTCAAATTACTTCATTAAATTAATAATTAGGTGTCATTTTACATCTTCTACTGTCCCAGTCTTTCGATCTTTCCAACAGAAATGAGTAAGGTTGTCATCAGACTGGTAGACATAGACGAGTCCTTTTCGCTTATCTGGATGAACCATATTTCCTTGAAGGGTCATTTTACCAGCACGGAATTCTACTAAATTCTTTGATTGACGACTTCCGCCACCACCAAGCAAATTGAGTGACATCATTACAACTGGGTTACCTCTGACCTGTTAAGAAAAATAAAATAGAGGAATGAGTCATCATGGACAACTACAGATTTAAAACCAAACGCAAACCCTTACTAACTCAAAGGATCTAAGCAATAACGTTTGTACAGTTGTAATTTAATCACCTTACCTTATAGAAATTTATCTAAATGATGGTATTAGATACCTAGATGAATGATCTGTTAGCTATAGTTGTTGTAACAAGCAAAACTTAAGTTAAAATGAGGACAATTAACTAGGAATTTGAGTTGAATTGATTGAATGAATGAAATAATGATAAACTAATCAAAATTTTAATTTTGACTTTCACTTTCAAAATGTCAGAGACAAAATTCCTCTCACGCTACACAAAATTGACCGTATCTGCTATGGGCACACATTAAATGTTATTCTAACAAAATTTAAAAAAAAATATTAAAATTATTCAGAATAATCAAATTTTATTCAATTACGACTGGCGGAATTCGAATTTTTTAATTTTTTGACTAACTAAAACCTTTCGTATACCCTGACTATTTAGTAAATCCTTCGTAGTACTACAGATTTAATTCTTAAATTTTTTTTATTAGAATATAAACTGACAACGATACTTTTTGCAATTGGACTCAACTATTATAATAATAACCGTAATAGTTTATTTTATTATTAAACAACCACCTTAACACTCAAAAGTTGTGATAATTTGGTCTTCTATGAAGATGTAGCTATATATAAATATAATAAAACAAACAATTAAAGTAAAGTAATTTATTGTTAACTAATTTTGCTTCCTCAACAAAAGGATTACACTTTATAAATGACCAAGGTTTTTCGACTTTAATCAAATATCTGAGGTTATTAATAGCATGGAATTTTAGGTGTATATACAACAGTAGTGAATGAATACTCGTACACAAATTTAATAAATTATTATCTTTACTAAACAAATAACATTCAATAGTTTTATCAATTAATTCAATTAATGTGAAATTTATTTAATTTTGAAACATTCAATAATAAAAAATGAACACAATATAGTTATTCAAACAATTTCACTAAAACTAAACACTAAAACAAATCCCTGTCTCTAGATATTAAATAATAAAATATTATAAACATTAAAATTAGAAAATATTCTCCAATTTTCGTCTAATGTGACAAAGTACAGCAAAACCTCTCATTCGGAAACTAAATCTCTCCACCCCGTCTCACCTCACGTGACGGTTACCGTAAACATTCAAATAATGTGAAGGGCAAGTGTGTATAAACAATTTGCGAATTATGTGAAATATGTGAGACTTTACGGCACCTGAATGAAAGAAGGGGTGGAGTGAATTTTATGCAGCCAGTGAGAGATAGTTTCCGAATGATAGGTTTTGCTGTATGTGTTCTAATGTGTTCTAAATATTAAAGCAACGTTGCCACGTTGAACAATCAGGCTAATGGTTTGAATTGGGATTGATATCTTTTTCTCTTCTTTGTATGTGATATTCATTTGCCAAATTCTTGGATTATTGAGCAGTCTTGCAACTTTAATTACCGAATGTTTCAATTTTTAAATCAATTAATTAATTTCAAAATAATTATTATCATTTTATAAATTTTATGCCCATCTATTGAAATTATGTATCAGTTTAAAAGTTTTTGAAGGACACAAAACATTTGAATTTGGCGGGTATTAGGAGAAAATGCTGAATAATTGAATTTGAGTGATAAGGATTATGATTTCGATTGGCTTGTATAAAATTAATTTTTGAAATTTTTTTTTTCAAAATTTTGAATTTTGGTTTCTTTTTTCATTCATAATTTTTTATTGTTTCTTTGTTTCATTGTTTCATTCAAGAGTCGCTTCATCATTATTGAATTAAATCAAGTGTTTTCGGTCATCTCGTCAACTTCAATTTATTGGACTTCGACTTCAGTACTTACTAAAAACTCTTTTTTCAATTTACGCATTCTTGTTTCATTGTTTGATGTGTCCAGGAAGAAAAATTTTTTTGGGAAATCATGTAAGTTTACTTCTCAATAGATCAATTGGGTTTTCAGTCTAACCTTCTGCATTTATTGCCGTAGGAGAAATGATTAGGAAGATATTCTGCCTCCGGGACTTCAAATTCCGATTATCTTATTCCTTAGTTATGTGATGTGTGTTTTGTTCCTTGTACAAGGCCTGAGAATGGATGAAAAGTTCATCTCTTGGGAACTCCTCTTCTTTCCACAATGTCTCGTGGTCGGAGTGCTCAATGGACATGAGATAAACCTGGCGCCGGCCCCCATTCATACTCCAGTCACAGTGAAACTAGACTGCAAAGGACAACATACAAGTATTGTCACGTAATACCAGAAAACAAACTTTTCCAACGAGGCTTCACTGTTTCATATACTCAACTCCCCCTATTTGATTTCATAAGGATATAGCATAGTAAGTATCGACGAGCAACAACGTAAAGGATTACTCATCGACAACTGCAGCAGTAGAACCAAAACCAACTAAAAGAACTTTTACAAAGCATGAGGAGCGTGAGATTATGTGAGTTACGTCTACACCTTGCTCTTGGTGGTATGGTGGGTTTGCTTGCTTTTAGCTTTTGTTTGTCCTCTTCCAAGGGATTCCACATTCCATTTTTTAACTCATCGTCTCGCATTGCTCGTTTTCTGTTTGTTTGGAAAGGATCATGTTCCACTGCTCTTCCTTCTCGTAATCCAACCAGTACCAACCCAACCAATAATCATTACAGCTCTTTTCTGCTCATTAACTAATTGAAATTCTGCTTATCAAGCTCAAGTAACTACAGACAAAGGAACACAAGAGGTTAAAAGGTAAGCAAAACTCACTAAAAGGAAGTGATATAAGTGGCAAAAGTCAATTCTCATTGGGAAACCCCCTGCAAAATCATGAAAATCTTCCACTGCACTTTTATTGATCTTTTGTTTAACTTTGCAGTTTTGACTCATCTGCTTGTTATCTCTACTTTTTGTTTATGTTTCATACACTAAATACAAATAATTATTTAATTACGCTTAAAAATCCTTTTATTTATTTACATTTCTTCTCTTGTGTTTATTGACAGGGCCGTGTATGGTGTTTGGAAAGGAAAGTGAGTCATTTTTTGGAAGTCAGTTACATAGAAACTAAACTACCTTGAGGTTTGTAGTGATGACGATATGAAGAATGTCATAAGCCCAATTAACTATTGAGTTTTACGAGTTCTGTGATGACACCGGCGACAAGTCATTAGTGTCAAAGGACAACGCTAACAATCAGATAATGGGAATTATAATTATTAGCGGATGGTGATGGTGCTTTACGTAGACTGAACAATCGGTCCATTACTCTCTCTTTGTCCCTTCAAATTCTCTTCCTTCAATCGATCCATACGAGTGACGTAACAGGTTGTTCTTTTCTTGTATATTTTTCATCTGTCTTCCGATTATTTCGTCACTCCTGCGGCAGTGAATGGGAAATTACTCCTGGGGCAAGGCTTTTTCGTTGGGGATGAGCAGAATTGATGACTTGGTCTATTGGATGAAGATAATTTCTTAGTAGTAATGGGATTAAGGTCTAAATACAATTATTCAACTACGGATACTTTTCAAAACCTACTTGTAAGCAAAACTCCAGTGAACATGAACATTCAGAAAGAAAACTTGGGTTTAATCTTTGAGGGATGTAGAAGAACTTGTTAGCAGTGAGTGACCAGAGGACTTGAAGGATATTTCCGCAAAACGCCTCTCTTCCTATTCTCAGTGATAGAGTCTGAATGTGTGAACGGTAGTAGAATAATCAAAGTTAATCATCATAAACTGCTCCACAGAACAGTGCAGCAGTTGAGTACGTTACGTGAAAGTGGTCGTGCGTTGAAAAAGGAAAAATTACTTGTCACAGAATGAGAAGACGAGCTAGAGGTAAGGTTGAGTTTTTCTTCTTAATTGTTTCTTCTCCACATACTAATTATTATCATATTATTATTGGTATTGGTATCACTACTTTTTTTTTTCTCTACCAGACTATGTTCACATCGCTACAAAGTGATAACCTGATTGCTTATTAGAACATGTAATGAATCCTTTTAACATATACCCAATTTCTAAAATAGGAATTACTAAAAACAATCTAAAGTATTATTCCTAATCCTAACATCTAAAATTAGCAGAAACATAAGAATAGATTCTTAGCAATTGTAAAATATCAGTGATGGTGGTGATGGTGGTATTATTCAATCCTACTTGTTTTAAAAGACTAAAAATTCTTTTATTAATTTTGGACTAGTTTTGGAATAGTTGAAAGTACCGTTTTCAATCATGTTCCAAAAGCTAATCTCAAAGTATCATATTCAAAGTGTATAAAATTTTTAAACTTAACTTTGCTTATGTTATGCTAGGTTGAGTTTGAAGAGATCAGTTGACATTTGTTGCTCTTTTGCGTCACATAGGATTATGTATGAATTAGCTCACTTTACTAGTAAAGCAGTTATAGTTATGATATCGGGATTATTTTTTTTTTCATAGAACCACTTTGATGAATTCATATGATAATTAATTTTTTATGTAAACGCTTGATATATCTTCAATCATATTCAATTATCCATTTCCAAGAGGGAAATGATAAAATCCCATCAATTATCTCCAAGACTTAGAATTTGGTGGTGTTCTGGCAAAAGGCTTGATTCGAAGGGGTGTTAAAAATGAATTCTTGTCTAAGGATCCTTGCTCCTGGGCATTTTTTTTCTTCTTCCAAGATATCCTTCTTCTTTTCAAAAATAATCAAAAGGACCCTAACTCATTTAAAGTCTCTTTTCCCTTCATCCTTAGAAAATAAGTATATAGGAACAAGTTAGTTGTATCTTAGGAGTAAACGGTGGAAATGAAGAACAAAAGTCTGAAGAGTTTCGTCGTCAGTCTGCTATTAACTTTCTAAGGAACCTGCTGGTTTCTTTTGACTAGTCTAACCCTTAAGGGCTCCTCGTCATCATAAAATATGAAGAGGGAATCCCTTTTCTATTTTTTTTTTCCTTACGGAACAAACAACTATATATAATTTTTTTTTCCAAATTCTTGAGTATGGTGTTCTTTCGAAGGGCAGTTTTAAGCTTTAGGGTTTAGGATCCCTTTTACAGAAAGGATATCCCAGGAACCCCGAAAATAAAACAAGTGAAAGAATTACATGGATTTATCCTACTGAAAATTATCTTCTTTTTCCTGGCAAGGGCTAAACATCAACCAAGTGTTTTTGGTAAATATGTTGTTTTCTTTAAAAATCATGGCTTCAAAAAGATTTATCTCAGGATACACTAGGGTAAATCAATCTGCCGCTTTTGAGATTTTGAAATTTTGAACTTTTGAAGTTTGCAAAGGGTTTAGCAAACTTAAAATGAAACGAGCTCTGTGATTGGCTGTTGAGCTTCAAAAGAGATTTTGAAGTTTCACATGAGAAAAGGCTTTAGCAAGTCTATTTGAAATTCTTAATTTTTATTTTTAACTTTAATTTTTAACATTTTTAAATATCATGTCATCACAGTGAGGAAGGAGATTCATTTTCCCACCAGGCTTTAGATTTAATCACCTACGTATTAATAATAAGCTATTATGCTTATCATTGTAATTAAATTGTGTTAGCGATGACATAACTCCTTACCTTTGACCGAGGGGACAAATACCTACACATCACGAGTATTTCTACTTCCTCAAGGATATTTTCCAGTATTTTATTCATTTTCTACATCTTCATCGAGTGCAAGGAATAATTGAAGTGCTTCTCCACAGACGGAGTTGATTAATTTTAATCGTTTTTGCTTAGACATTTTAAAAATGAAAATAAAAATAAAATTGTGAAAGTTTTTTTTGCAAATTGAAATCAATCAATTTGAACTTTGCAAAGTTTAAAACTGGACTGCGCATGCTCCAAAATTTCAAAATTTCAAAAGCCACTTTGATTTGCCCTATTATTATTACGCCGTTTAGGATTTAAAAATACTTAAAAAAATGAAATTCTGTGGTTGTCAAAATCAAATTGGCATGAGTCAGGAAGTGGAACGGTTGTATGGATTAGTACAGATTCAAACCAATCTTAGTCATTTTATGTTTATGTAATTTTTTTTCAAAGAAAAATGTATTATTATAACTTATTTTTTTAAGTAGAATTTGATTGATTTGATTCTTTTTCTCCATAGACTTCTTTCTTTTTTTTGAATTTTCATTTGGATTGTTGATTTTTTTTTTATATTTTGTTCAAAAGGAAGAAAATTTCGATAAAGAAAAGGATGAACGTTTGAGTCGTTTGGACATTATAAGAGTTGGACTACTTGTTTCGAAGTTTCCTTCCCACTTCCTGTGGAAAGCCGATTTGCTAAGTAGCTTGTTAGCTAAATTTCAATTTCATGTGATGCTATTTTTTGAGTTCATATAATTTTTTTTTAGTTAGTATAAGGAATGAATTTGGATAGAGATTATTTAAGTTGTTGAAGTAAGATAAATTTCTGCATCCGTTCGCTGTTTCTTGTGGTTTTTTTGGGTCTCATTCATGAAGCAAATCAAAGTGTGATTAGGTGATGTGTCTTCTCGTCGGTTATTTTATTTTTTTTCTATATAGTAAAAATGAATCTAATGGATTAAATTGGCAAGTCTTAAGAGAAAAATATAAGGAGTTTAGTTTGGTGTCACCATTTTGGCAGACAAGACATAACAACAAGTTTGAATGATAATGATGTCACCCTCTAGTCCCATTGCTAACTTTCAACAGTTCGCATCATTTCTGGTAAACTAAACTCATGTTTTTTTTTTGTTATTTTTTTTTTTTTTATCAATTTCCTCATTTGGAATAATAAATGATTAGTTGAATAATGTATCATCTGCTTCATTTCAACTACTTTATGTCAAGTAGTTAGCCACTATAATAGAAGAAACAATGTTTTCTCTTGTGTTTTATTCTTCTGTCAGGGTGATTCCATTGATTGACACATTTTATGAAGTTTTTTTTTTTATGAATAATTGGTTCATTGTTGTTTAAACTCCGACTTTCTAATAAACATGTAGTTAGCTTAAATAATGATTGATTAGATTATGATAAGGATTTTATCATTATAAACGCATGACATAACGAACTACGTCAACACTGTCACTTTTTATCTTCCATAGCACCTATATTAACTTATTTTAGAATTTTTTTAAGTTTATTTTTTTTTTACTAAATCATACGGAATAGGAGTATTAGTTAAGGTTTTTTTTTATAATAGAAAATTAGTCACTTATTGAGAATTATTATTATTGAGAATGAACTTGATGACGTGTGAAATAATAAGAGGTTAAATGATCGGTTTTAAATACAATTGAACCATTTTTTTTTATTAACGTGGTTGATTCCACGTGGAAAAAAAAACTACTAACGAACGCTTTTGATGGAATCACATGGGGAAATGTAAAATTAAAATTGAATGCATTGAATCTGTTTCTGTTTATAAATTTGTTGAGTTTACGGTTACGGAAGCTAATAACTGTATCAAAGTAAAGTATCATCCTAGACATTAGTGACGATAGATGAAGCGATGGCTCGTGCCAAATAGGGTGTCAAATAGGGGGTTTTGGCTGGAAATTACCTTTTTTGCTTCTAATAGGTTTTTGAGTCATGACACAGCTGTGGAAATTATGCATTTTATTTACATTTAGTCTCAAATTGCGCGGAAAACTATACGAGGAAAATTGGAGTTTTTTTTTTTTTTTTTTTAAATATACGTGTGTGTCCTTGTTTTGTTTTCCTTGGGGTATTTATTATATACATGTCTGTGCAAAAATATAGTCACGTAAGTAATAAATTTTGACAAATTGGTTGAATCAAATTTGTAATATTCTTAAAAATTTAGGTGGATTAATTACTCAAAGGGAAAATAAGTTTTTGGATTTTTTTTTAGATTCAATTTCTTTATGTAATGTATATGTGTTTAAGAAATTGAATTTGGAATAATGTAGATACAAAATGACTCTTTGTATTCTATTATTTACTATTGGTAATTTAATTAATCTTAGCTACGTTCTACTGTTATAACTTTTTAGGTATTATAAGCTAAGAAAATTTTGGAAATAATAATAATTATTACTATATCATGTTTATGGATTGAGTTATTATTATTATTATTAATCTCTGTGAGTTTAATAATGTAAATATGTGAAACTGACAGACATGGATGTTACGTAATATGCAATTGGTGGTTAGAATCTTTTCATTATGATGATTATTATAACCCTTTTTTTTTTTTTTGAGTTCTGTGTACTTTGCGTCAGCATTCAGCAAGATTTGGTTAAACTTTTTAGCTGAAGTGACTGATAAGCTACTCAGCAGTGAGAATTTAAGTAGAGTATTTTTTTTTTAAGTTTGAATTCATAAAGGTGGTATGGTAATAATAGGGGTTTCCTAAGGAGTTGAACATGATCTCTGACCACGTCTGCCTCTCTTCATCCTCATCTTTTCTCTGATGATGACGAGACGAAGAGGATGGGGCAGAGGATGTGATGAATGATGACAAGAGGGGTAGGTGGGGTCATGTACGTTGTCCAACTTAAAAAGTTTACTTTTTCCCTTACATACTTACTCTCTTGTGTCAAGATGAGGAGACAGAAACTATGAAATCAGGGTTGGGTATTTTTTTTTTTTGTTTTTGAGGGACTCCTTAACTCTAATACAGGTGTAACCAAAGTTTTGATACCTAATGAAAGTCACTTTTTTTTTCTCTTCTAGTATTCTGTTAGTTCAGCTCACACGACATTATTTATTTTTATTTTTTTTTTTTTAATAATTATTATTGTAAAGTTGAGTGACATTGTTATCTTTTCATTCATTCTCAACTGAGAAAANTTACATACTTACTCTCTTGTGTCAAGATGAGGAGACAGAAACTATGAAATCAGGGTTGGGTATTTTTTTTTTTTTGTTTTTGAGGGACTCCTTAACTCTAATACAGGTGTAACCAAAGTTTTGGTACCTAATGAAAGTCACTTTTTTTTTTCTCTTCTAGTATTCTGTTAGTTCAGCTCACACGACATATTTATTTTTATTTTTTTTTTAATAATTATTATTGTAAAGTTGAGTGACATTGTTATCTTTTCATTCATTCTCAACTGAGAAAATNTTTTTTTTTTAATAATTATTATTGTAAAGTTGAGTGACATTGTTATCTTTTCATTCATTCTCAACTGAGAAAATATGGTTTGGTTATGGATAGGGATTGAAATTGGAATTGTGATGATGTTCATCAGTGTATGCCTACTTTAGTATTTTAGAATAATTATTGAGTATTCCCACACGTTTTTAAAGTAATATTGAGATTATTTTGTAAGTTTTTGGAGAAAATGATTGTTGAAAGGTTGAAAGGTTGTATATAAAATTTAAGTTAGTTCTGTATGTAGACTCTTGTTCTTTTATGGTAAGTTAGTGAATAATCAGGAACCAGTGGTGCGTCATGATTTCTGCAACAAGATTTTGGCTAGTAATTGGTTTATATATATTGTTTGGAATTAATGAGAAGTTTTTCTAATGGTAGTAGTGGTCATGTTAGTAGTGGTGAGTCCTGAGAAAGAACGCAGTCATGCGGTTGGTTTGCGATTTGAAGGATGCGAATAATGCTGTTTCTGAAAGGGGGGAGGTGGGGATTCTATAGTCTG
Source organism: Holacanthella duospinosa (assembly GCA_002738285.1). Lineage (NCBI taxonomy): Eukaryota > Metazoa > Arthropoda > Collembola > Poduromorpha > Neanuridae > Holacanthella > Holacanthella duospinosa. The sequence goes on along the minus strand of NIPM01000253.1, from coordinate 269,644 downwards.
TGATGTTGACAAGCTTTGTTGAAAATGTTGAGTCTTTAGGAAAAAGAATTGTTTTTTTTTTAATTTTTTGGTTAACCATTATCAAGATAGTAGTTGTTGTTTTTAGTTTGACTGGCAACAGTGTCGTCGTCGAGTGTCTTGAGTGTAAGAAACTTAAATGAGAGTCTCACTATATGTGAAACTGAATCATTTAATAATAATAATTATGGTAAATTTATTACGTAATAGTAGTATCTATCTGCCAGAAGTCTACCATCACTCATTAATTTTTTTTTTTGTTTTTGTTCTGTTTTTTTTTTTGTAATGAAGTGAATTTATGGGTGGAGCCAAATTTTGTGTAACGACGTTACACTGTTGCTATTTTAGNGGTGGAGCCAAATTTTGTGTAACGACGTTACACTGTTGCTATTTTAGAGTTAATCAAATTGTCCAAAATGTAACAGAATGTAATTGGCAATTAATTTGGATTTTTTATTTTTTATTAGTATTATGAAACCACAATAATAATTCATTGAATCGGATTTGGCNTTAGAGTTAATCAAATTGTCCAAAATGTAACAGAATGTAATTGGCAATTAATTTGGATTTTTTATTTTTTATTAGTAATTATGAAACCACAATAATAATTCATTGAATCGGATTTTGTTTCTAATTTATGAACTCTATAACTTGAAAGTTAAGTTTGGAGACCATGGTAAAGTGTGTTTCATATTCGTTAGTTACCATTGGAACTTATCGTCCGTCATCATTACTATGTCATAAATTAATATGATAAATTATTGGCAAATGTGAATTTTTTTTTTGTTGTGTGGAAAGTACCATTTGTTCGAATGAACTCTCTTTTAAATGCAAAATTACAGATTTTTGTTTACGTAAATCGACGGAGGTTTGATGTATTCAATGTTCATAGTCTAAGCAATGCATTCTGTATAGCTAGTTACGGAAGATAATAATTATTGAAATTATTTATTTTTTATTTGTATTGTTTAAATTATAATTTTAATCTATCGGATTGACTAACCATTGTATTGGCGTTTGGCAGATGTTAGTNAGCTAGTTACGGAAGATAATAATTATTGAAATTATTTATTTTTTATTTGTATTGTTTAAATTATAATTTTAATCTATCGGATTGATTAACCATTGTATTGGCGTTTGGCAGATGTTAGTTACTTTTGAAACCAAGATTTCAATTTTGTATTGTTGTACTTGCTTACACGTCTTTGTACAGGGTGAACCAACTNTTACTTTTGAAACCAAGATTTCAATTTTGTATTGTTGTACTTGCTTACACGTCTTTGTACAGGGTGAACCAACTTAATCCGGGCCTTCTTTCTTCGCCTTTCACCAAAAACGGCTTGGGGCAGGCGATAGACAATAGTAAATGATGGAAGTGAAGTTAATTTTATTGTAATCACTATAAAATATCTGTTCCGATGCAAAGCAATGGAGCAAAGCAGAGAGACAGAGAGAGGAGGGGTCGGCAGGTTCTCTGTTGAGTCAGGTGGAATAGATGCCAAGGGATCGTACCCCATTCCTCTAGTTGCTCATTTCTCTCAGCTACCCATCTTTCAGCAGTACAGAATCGCCTTTGTTTAAATTAATTAATTTTTGCAGAGGAATGTTTTCTCAAACACACGCTAACTTCATTCCTTACAACTTTTCTATTTCGTGCTCTTTATTTCGACAGAATTTAAAAAAAACCACTTTCGCTGAAAGATGCCGGGCCATTAACTTGGTTCACCCTGTATTTATTGTGTAAGAAAAACAAGTTCTTTCACCTGCTGTTGTCATTTTCTTCTTTCGTTCAAGTTTTGTTGTTCCCTATTGTTAAAAGTAGCCAATGAGACTTATTTACAATTAATTTATATGCAAAATAAGCATAACAATATAACGCCGTTTATCTTTCATTCCTCAGGCTCTTTTGTCTTTTAGATATTTGTCACTTAGGATTCCCCCAAAGGACGTCTAATTTTGGCAAGGAGAACAAGAGAAAATGACGTGTGAAACTATTCGCACGACTTTTTACAATCTCATCTTCACACTTTTTCTTAACTTTTATTTTTTATTTATGCATGATTTTCAGATAATTTTAGCATTATTTTTATTTTATTTTTCCTTGGCAAATTTTGAAATATTAGAAGGCTGAACTTTACTACTTGTAAAATTGGAACGACAGACAATGACAGGCTTTTTCGTTTACTATGGGAGGAGTTTACTAAAAATAGAACTCGATTAAAATGCACAAATGTGACATTTTATACATAATGCAAAAATAAATAAATTTTTTTTTTTTTTTTTTTTTCAAAATTTGCTAAAAATCAACATGACTAAGCCGAGATTCAATTCTAAGTTAATAACAGAAATCAGAAATTATAAAACTATGGAAAGTTTTTATAAAATTAAATGGAAAATGTTGAAGTCAGCGATACAGAAACTTATGCTTAGATAGGTCTAGTAATTTTTTCCATTTGTTGCATTTTCTTTTGTGAAAATTTTGAAGAGAATGAGAAAATTGTGTTGCAATGAAACTTGACCTGGTAATTGGAAAAAATTTTTTTTTTTTTTTCGGTGAGTGAGTGAGTAACCCTCACTGGACTCGTCGGCGCCAAAGTTTTTGTATTCCANTATTAAAAACAATGATGCTTAGATTATGTTTTTTTTTTTTTTTTTTTTTTTTTGGGGATGAAGAAACGATGGTCCCTGGACAGACAGGTATGAAGGGTTGTTTCAGAAGTTAGGAAGCACGCGATAGCAGGTGCGATCGCAGGAGCTAAATCATCTTTTTTGAATCATTTTGGTTTAGCAGATGGTCAGCAGAGGCAGCCGGTTTTAGGAGTTCCTGATTCGTTGAAAAGGATAAGCTTTTTCAATCAGTTTTAGATTTTAAGAAGTTGAATATTTTAAACTTCTTAAATCTTACTTCACAAGGTTAAAATGATGTAGCCTTGGAAAGAAAAATAATTGTTAAGTCTGTGTACAAAAACGATAAATGTGTCCTCAATGTGATCAAATGATAAATTATTCTCCTTGTGTTTTTAATTTGTTGATAGTTGGGAACTGTTGTTTACTATGATTTATGATTACGAACCCGGATTTAAGTTAATTTGAGCGAAAAATTGGACTTGTGCTAAAAATATACCGTTTCAGTTTGAGATATTNGAACCCGGATTTAAGTTAATTTGAGCGAAAAATTGGACTTGTGCTAAAAATATACCGTTTCAGTTTGAGATATTCTATGAGAAATGAGGATGTTTCGTTGTTCAGGGGTTTTCTTTTGGCAATGAGACAAAGTTAAACAATCTGGATTTTATTTTACATCCGTTTCTCATTGCTGTGTGATTTGCGTAATTTTCTTACCTAGGCATTTTTTTTTTGGTAAAAAAAAAATTGTGAATGGAAAAGATGCGAAAGAGTATTGGCGTCCATGACGTGAGTTTTTTTTTTTTTTATATAACTCTGAAGGATTTTTTTTTGACAAATATTATTGGCGTGGGTAGGGTTCTCTTTTGTGCGAAATTTTGCTGATGAGGAGATAAANGAACCCGGATTTAAGTTAATTTGAGCGAAAAATTGGACTTGTGCTAAAAATATACCGTTTCAGTTTGAGATATTATATTCTATGAGAAATGAGGATGTTTCTTTGTTCAGGGGTTTTCTTTTGGCAATGAGACAAAGTTAAACAATCTGGATTTTTATTTTACATCCGTTTCTCATTGCTGTGTGATTTGCGTAATTTTCTTACCTAGGCATTTTTTTTTTGGTAAAAAAAAAAATTGTGAATGGAAAAGATGCGAAAGAGTATTGGCGTCCATGACGTGAGTTTTTTTTTTTTTTTATATAACTCTGAAGGATTTTTTTTTTGACAAATATTATTGGCGTGGGTAGGGTTCTCTTTTGTGCGAAATTTTGCTGATGAGGAGATAAAAACGATTAGGTATTCGCCGCAACAGTAGTGAGTGATGCATTGCAGTCTACCTCTTCTTAAACATTTATTATTCATTTCCAAGGGGAAATAAATGTAGAGTATAGTCTCAAAAGATTTGCACTTAAGGTTAGGTTCAAGGTAACTTTTTTTTTTTGCAAATGAAGTGAAGATGGATGATTAAGCCAAAAGTTGTAGAAAAACAACGCAGTTTTTGGAAGGAAGGAGTTTATTAGAGTTTAGCCAAGATCATTTTTAATTGTTTACTCCTATTATTACTGCTTCACCGACTTTTTCATTTGAAATTAAATTACTGCCTTAAGGAAATTATGTAATTAACTTTTTCTCATCAAGCGATCCAAGTCTCGATGACTCTTCATATTCCAATTTTCAACATTTCATATTTTTTTATTTGTCATGTTTTTTGCTAAAATTATGAAATTNTGACTCTTCATATTCCAATTTTCAACATTTCATATTTTTTTATTTGTCATGTTTTTTGCTAAAATTATGAAATTCAAGTTTGTAAAATAATAAGAAAAAAAAAAGTTAAATATTGGATTTGGTGATTAGTTGTGTAAATGATAATTTGACGCAACCTGCTTCTTCAAATAACAACATTTTGGTTAAATTATTATGGGATTCCCTCTANGTAAATGATAATTTGACGCAACCTGCTTCTTCAAATAACAACATTTTGGTTAAATTATTATGGGATTCCCTCTATCAATTATTGTAACTTTTTAGTTAAAGATTTTTGGCAAAACAACAAGACGAAAATTATCTTAGATTCTGGTAAACAAAAAAAAATTCACCATGAAGAAATTAACCCGTGTTATAAATTACTGTTGAATGAAGTGGTAAAAAGGAGCCAATTCGGCTCCAATATTTTTGGCTAATTAAATTGGCTCCTTTGTTATTCATTTCCTGATAACCTTGTACATATTTTTGGCAAGTGGTTCGTCTATTTTATTTTCTATAAAAATTCTAACTATTAATTTTTTATTTTTGATATTTGGAGTCATTTCTATGTGGGAAAATTGATTAACCCTATAGTCTCTGGTAAATTTTAGAGCCATATTTCCGACTTTGTCGTGAATTGGGGTGGACGTGGACACACATAATAGTTAAGTACTATGATTGACTTTGACATAGTCCACACACTTATTTCATTTGTTGCTTGCTACTTTTATAGAAAGAGTGAGGAATGGATTGAGTTAGTGGGGGAATCCATTAATCGATTTATTTCTGCACATTACTCAAGTAAAGAAAAAATGATTGTTGAAATGGATAGTAATTGTTATTAATTATGAGTGGATAAGGACTGGACATGAGTTCAATTCAACAATTGAGTGACATGATATGGAAACCTGTTTTTTTTTTTTGAGTGGATACGAAGACCGGTTTGTGAGTTAATTATGGTTGGATAATTTATGGACCACACTACGACTAGTAGTACTGCCGTCTTTTTACATTGTTTTATGCATAATGGTTTGGGGAAGGAAAGTCATTGAGATGAACTGATGATAAAAATGAACGGAATAGCGCATTGCTACGAAGCGATAAAAGCGTCATCAGAAAGCGGTATGAATAAGGCTCAAGTTCAAGTGTAAATAACTCATCAAAATTGAATCGGAGAGTAGGAGTTGTTGGTTAGTCTCTGAAGGTTAAACTTTAATTAAATTCAATTTATGCCTATTACGTTACGTTGGAACTGGTTAGTTAAGTAGTGAAAAGGAAAACAATAGGATTGGCTCAGGCGCCGCTGAGGTCCCTTCCCTTGGATTCTTACGTGTTTATAACTAAATTACAAGTTTACAATTAATTCTCTTCACTATATAGTTTCTTACCTTTGGTATTCGTCTTACTTTCATTTACATGGTTCAGGTGCAATGGGAAAAAAATTTTCCGCGTAAGTTAAGTTTACCATTATCATTTGGTGCTACCGAGTTAATGAATTTTAATCTGAAAGTTGCGATAAGTTAGCTTTAGTTAACTTAAAATGAAATCGTGATACAATGTACTAACTTAGTCTGTACGGAATAATAGTACAAAGTTTTTTTTTTTTTTTTTTATCAAACTATTATAATAGTTTTTTTTTTAAAGAAATGAGTCTGATTTTTTTTTTGTGGGAAATTTAGGAATTTAGGTAATTTATGGAAAATTCAAAATACTGAATTAAGTGTATGGTGAACAAACCTTTCAACCTAAGGGAAAGTTTATTTACATATTCAAAAATTCTAATTCTCCAGCAGAATAGTTTTTGGTAATCTATGGGAAAAAGTTAATTTCTGTGAAATAATGTTGATGATGAAGGGATGAATCATTTTAATCAAGGTGTTTTTGTTTATAATTTCAATGACTTAGGAGAATGGCTACACAACGAAAGGTTGTTGGGTAGAAGAGTGGGCGGGGTTGGTTTGGGGCTGATTATGCTCTTGTCAGGATCCAATTGGATCTTACGGCCAACAATTCTTATAATTAAAGACTTTGAGGTGTCTTTTTTTTTTTTTTTTTTTTTTTTTTTTTTCATTCCATTCCTAGTATAATGTCAAAAATCAAGTTCACTCAAATATTTTTTTGATATGGGAAACATTGACTATAGACTTGATTTATTCCATTTCATTGAGCCTACCGTGTAATAAGTTAGGGAATGTCATATATGTAAATCTAACAGGAATTGTTTGTAATGAAATTATATAATTTACTTTCTTTCAATTTATTATTGTTTTTTCTATGCGAGGATTTTTTTTTTGAACCAGGTTTTTGTTTTATTGGATCTGGATATTTGTAATTTTTAGTTTGTAAATTCTTAAATAATAATTAAAAACTAAAAATTGAAATATATTTCAATTTTTAAAGTTCTCTCTGAGAGCTCGCAATGAAGTACTTAGGAATTGGACGTCGAAATAAGTCATGATGCGATGTATAACATATTTTGTTTAATTTGTATCAAAATTTTCTACCTTATAGTTGAAGATTCTTTTTGGAGATTTATTATAAAATTGTAATTTACAAGGTCAAAATGATAAAGTTATATTTTGTGATATTTTATAAGATGATGGGGTCTAGAGATGTAATGTATTTAAAGTCTTTATTCTTCTATGAATTCTGAATAATGATCAAATGATCTCCTTCGTTGACATGTTTTGAACAATTTGTACTAAAGAGAATTTGTAAAAAGGATTCTGTAACAAGATATTAAATCTAATTTAGTGTGAAATGAACTTGGGAAATAATACTAAGGAGACGAATTGTCACTTTTGTGATACTCGTTAGTAACTTTCGCCTTTTACTTTTAGGGAATGAGAAGTTTAGGAGAATAAAATGGTTGTCAGTATTTTANAGGGAATGAGAAGTTTAGGAGAATAAAATGGTTGTCAGTATTTTAAAGAGTTCTTATAGAACTTCATGAATAAATCATTTTTGCAAATCTATTTCCTGTTCTGTTGGGTTTTTTTTTTTTTTTTTGCGTTTTAGAGGAGTTTAATAATAATATTAAATTGATTCTTATGATGTGTCCTTACCTCTAACTTCACTATAAATGATTTTGAAATTTTGTAAAAAGCGTATTCCTTTGAAGTTCTATTGAACAGACAAAACATCTGATAANCTATAAATGATTTTGAAATTTTGTAAAAAGCGTATTCCTTTGAAGTTCTATTGAACAGACAAAACATCTGATAAATTCTTTTATGTTAAAGTCGAACAGAAACTTTGGAAACGAAATAGAAGAATTATAATATATTTTAAAACTCANAAATTCTTTTATGTTAAAGTCGAACAGAAACTTTGGAAACGAAATAGAAGAATTATAATATATTTTAAAACTCATTCAATACACTACACTACACTAGTCTGCTGGGATTAGTGTTGAAAAGTATATTATAAATTTCTCATAGTTTTTGTATAAGTGATGTCAAAATAAATTAATTGAATTCGACTGCGTGCTGGTACTGGATGGTTAGTAAAAAAAGAAAGATTCTCATGGAATTATAAGTTAAATTATAATAGTAATAGAAACTAAAGTGATTATATCTGGAAATTAGAAAAAAATTATAGAATTTCAAAAAGTTTATGAATAGATTTGAGGTAGAGAATATTGGTTAAAAATATACATATTTTAATATTAACAAAATTAGTTGAGATTAGATTAAAAATTTTTGGATTAATCCAATTCTGAAGATATCCGATGATTTTTTGGATGAGTTTTTAGATTCACAAATCACAAGTCATACAAAAAGTGGTATTAATTTGTGTTATAATTGTGTTCAAGTACAACACTTGAAATTATTATTTACGTCATAGGAATGGAGGGATGAGGCTAAAAATTCAATAAGGAATAGTTAAGTTACTACTTCATGGTTTAGTTTTTCTAAATAAGAAACATGTCATATGGTTGAGATGTTAACTGTCGACTGTTGATCCATCAGTTATAGATTTGTTATCGTGAGACATAAATTATAATTAAAAAATTTATATTGGTTGTGGTATGTTATATTTAGTGAATCCTGTTTGGTTGAGTACATATTGAGTGATAATTACATTCTACTGTTATTTACATAAATTTCCAGGAATTGTCGTCATCCTATCCTACTGAGAGCAGTCTTTCTCAAATTGTCTGTCACGTTTTTTTTAGCCAGGGAGTTTTTAGATTTGACGTCAGGGACTTGTATGGATGATTAGAGTGTTTGAAATGTACCAATACTTGGAAACAAGTGTTATCTTTAAACTTTTCCTTTCAACTAATTAACAATTTACTCAACGGGTTACATAGACAGAGTTGTGTTAGAAAATTGAAAGAGTAGTTTTTTTTAATTTTTTTTTTTTGAGAGTGGTAAGCCTGAGTCAATGGGACTTGATGACACATGAAGTACTGCTTACTGCTCTACTGGAGTTAATAGAATTGAACAAAATTGAAAATGACATTTTATTTTATCATCATCATTCCCTTTAGATTATGAAATTTGAACTCTGCACTATGAGGCGATGACAGTACAACTTGGACTCTATTAAATTTGAATCTTTTTTTTTGCTGAATACAAAGTTATAATAGTATTAAAGAACCGTTTTGATTCTCTATTCCGCAGATAGAAGGTTGTGATTTTGCATATGAATATATATAAACTTAATGCTACGCTATGATATCGATTTAACGTCAATTTTGCATATATTAATAGTCTTACTAAATCCTCATGGGATTAATTTCTTAAAGTATGTATGTACTATGATTCAGACGGTGTAGTCCATCCAGTCATATCTGGTGACTTCTTTTCATTCTTCAGAGAAAGTAAGAGTCATACTTAGAGCTCTGGGTCAATGGAATCGATTTAACTTTTGTTTTCTACTGTTTTTTGGAATGGTATCGATGTCTAGGGGAAAAAAACTAAATACTCATACTCAACAANTGTTTTTTGGAATGGTATCGATGTCTAGGGAAAAAAAACTAAATACTCATACTCAACAATGAAATTTGTTGTTGAAAGTTGGCATTTTTTTTGAAAAAGTTTCTTAAATTGAATACCATTTTGAAAAATGGGACTCTACGAACTTTTGTATTTTATTACTATTATTGTTTTGAGTTCTACATGATTTAGACAGATTACTGTGATTATTCATCATTATTATTTTCATTTTTCATTAGTGACTGGTTAATGGTTATATAGTGAATTCTGTTTATATTACCTCCATTTTTTTTTATACTTAAGAGATCGAGATTGGTAGGATTTACTGATATTAAATATTATTATTATTATATTGCGAAAAATTTTTTAAACCTTTGTTAATATTTTTGAAGAAGTTGTGGTTTAGATTTAATAACTTGTTTTTTTTTTGAGGTCATAAGTTAGTGTTGTTATCCGATGTTATCTTGTTGAATTAAATTTGAGATTGACATGATAGACCTTAGGAACTTAACCACCATGTGTGCTCTTTTCTAATAACACAGGAAAATGACAAGGGGTCATTTTTAACTTATAAATTTAATATTTCTAAGAGTATAATAATCTAGGAGTTATTAAACTGTGTGTGTGTCTGTGTGTGTGAAAAACGTTCACTTTACCTTAAGGATTTTTATTGTATTTATTCCGTATTATTATTAATATTTATTTTTTATATCTGACTAATCTTAAACGGAAGTTTTGTCGCAGATGGCAGCGGTAGTCGCAGATGGTGGCGGCAGTGGTATGGAGATGGTGTGGGTTGTCAAACTCTAACTTGTGATCCTCATTGGTTACTTTAGAATCAAATGAAAAAATAATGTTTTTTTATGTTAATGTTTAAAAATTTGGAAGGTTAGAGTATAAAGCGTGTAAAATGGAATTATTGAAAAATAAGGAAATGGAATATTGAAGTATAAGCTTTCTGAGATCATTTTATAAGAAAAATTATTATAGGTTTCAGCTAATTTGAAGCGATGAAGCGCTATGTTATATGTTAGCAGTATGGCGTGTGTATGAATATGTTTTTGTTGAGTGAAATTTTGAATTATTACTAATAATAATGTTGGAAATATTCTTCCGTGTGAAGATATATAGAATTTTTTTTTGTTAGTGTTTTAACAGTAGATACCTGTATCCATTTTATTATGAGATTTAATCAATTCAATAGCTTACCTGTGTCTTGTCTGATTATTTGAATATGAGTAAGAGTATGGTGTTATTACATTATTAATTTTTGTTAATTAGAAGTGAAAGAGTTATAAGTTTTCTGACTTTTTGTGTTCATTTTCAGGTCGTGGGTCACAGAGTCGAGGTTCCCGAGGTGGAGGAAGCACATGTTCAAGGTAAGAAAAAAAACTTTTTTTTTAATAATTTTTAATTTCAAAGTTAGTAAATAAATTTTTTCTAATTTAATGATTTGACATTGAAGTTCAAGTTGAAAGAAAGAGTTGGTTTCGTTGGAATTAAAATATTTTTGTAAATAGTGGCGTCATGGGTTTGAGTTTTGTTAAGTAGGTGTTATGGGATTCTGAGAAGTTGTAACCAAGTTTCGAGTAATAAAAAGAAAACGAAGCATGTTTAATAATAATTGCTTCTCTTTCTGAACCGGTTTTTTTTTTTTTTTTTTTAATTTTTTTTTTATTATAAAGAAGATGATTGGAGGTCTTCCCCCAATCGATTTTTAATTCCAATGACTAATCAAATGCTATATGACCTGGTTCATTTGCAGAATATTTTTTTTTATCGTTTCTCAAATCATGGGAATTGATTAGATTTCATACAAAGTTGAACTATTGCATGGTTAGTCCATTTTAATAGATGATAGTACTAACGATTTATTGATGATGGAAGTTTCCGAATAATAAGTGTTAAGTTTGGAAAAGTTAATAATTATTGATAAATGGTAAATTGATATTTAGTAAAAAAGATGTGTTTTTATATTATTATTATTGATTTTAGAAGTAGCAGTAGTACAAGTAGCAGCTCAATTACAAACGGTCCTTCAAAAATGGCAACGATTCTCACAACATTTCAACGACAGTCATCACCTTATATTCGGCAACTTCGTGGTGGACTTGGTCGAACGAGTAAAAGTGCAATTAATAGTGTCATCAGTGACAATGATATTATGAACAACAATACATGCACAACAGAAGTTATTGAGAATGGGACTTGTGAACCTTGGAAAATCAATGGGACTAATGGAATAACAAATGGTGTGTCTCAAACACTTGATGGGTACCTCCATAAGAAATTTAAAAAAGTCACATCTGCTGAAATGATGTGTGAAGTGAGTAGTAATAAGAATGGACTAATTCCGAATCATTTTACTAATCATCGACATACTGGTAGTACGAATGAGACACTTATTTCTGATGAAGAGAAATGTAACATAGCGATACCAAATTTGGTGACGAATGGTCTAACATTGCCAAGTGGTTTGAATACAACAGTTTACAAACCAAAATTTCGTTTATCTTCTGCTAAGGTTGAATATGATTTCACTAGTCAAGATCAAGCTCAAGGTCAGAATCAATTGTTTGATGAGAAGGAAGCTTCGACGGTGACAGAGCGGCGGCAACACCATAATCAGGTGAGTTTAAGTTTTAAGAAATTTTGAAAATATTTGAGTTTTTTTTTTTTTTTTTTTTGATAATATTTGGATTTATTTACCAAACTGTATTTTTTTGATTTTATTAGATGGATTTTAATAAACATGCTCATCGAATCAGAATGGACCAATTAGATTCTTCGACGCAGGTTCGTACGATCAATCAACCACAAATTGCACATCTACAATCACCAACGAAATCCTATTCAGCGGAAATGCTAATGAATCATGTGAATGAGAAGAGACTGGATCGTAAGTCATTAGATGACCGAATATCGAAAATTATTCATGAGAATCAATCAATTTTGGCTACATGGCCCGAACATTTGACGAAACGAACGAAAGGCAGCGGTGGTCGCTATTCACTTTCTGCTCGAGCTGGAACTTATTCCTTTGGAACGGCTGAACCAAGCCGACGAGAGTCACTTGATTTTGTTTTATCCTCACGTCCAGACTCATCAGTGACAGGACTTTTGAGCATAGGGTCAAATAAAAGTAGTAGTGAGACAAGATATCCTAATTTCAATCGCTCACGCTCAGATATCAGTTCCTTGTTACTCTATCATGAGAAATTAGAAAGTACAGAAGCGATTGGTGAAGATTTGTCAAAACATTCCAGTAGTAGTACAAGTGACGCTTTTATGATACCGAAAAAGAGACGACGTCTTTCTCCAGTTCCAGGGATTTTGTCTGGAGGTGAAGTTTCTGAATTGCCGAATACTACTACTACAGTTACACAAAATTCTATTCCTCAACAGAGTAAACAATTTTACCCACATCAGAAACCTTCACAAGAGGCTATTGTGGATCAATTTACACAGACACTCCGACTAAGTAACAATTCAAGTAATTCTGGTGCAAAAGTAACAATTCGTAGTACAACTTCTGTTGGTTCTGAAATTGTTGAACCAATCAAACCCACTCCTACACTGCGAGGAAGAGTCCCGTCAATGCAGCACGATGAAAGTTCAAATTCAAGCTCAACAAGTTCAAATATTTCTTATGACTCACGTCAGAGTTTGATTAGGATACGAAAAGATTCAATATTTGAAATGGATTCGTCTTCCTCTTCATCCCTTGCTAGTTCACAGGTTGTTCAAATTAATACAAATTGTGAAAGTCGGAAAAGAGGCCGACCAGCAAAATCACGTCCAGATGAAATTAGTCCTAGAAGAAAAGTTGTTGAAAAATTGAAGTCACATTTGACCAACTCGGCTGCTGTTGCTGCTGCTGTTGCTGGAGGATCTCGTGAGATTCAGAGGTCAGCTCAATCAATGACAATGACTCATCCATTGTTACTCTCAATAGACGCATCCAACTCGTCTCACTTGCTCTCGAACACTCAACCACAACTACCAACAATCATTATAACATCTCCCAACAATCGTAACAATAATACATCTACCAAAGTACCTGCTGCTTCAGATGCAATCAATAATACTAATAATTCTACAACCGTTAATAGTAATTTGACATTATTACCAGAACTACTACTCCATGAGATTCCGGACAAAGCTTCCCTTCTTCTCCAAACAACAGCCCTCAATCCAAAACGACCAACTTTTCTTGCTCTCAAGCCAGAAAATTCGTTTCTAACGAAGAAACGGATTGACCAATTGTCATCTATTCTCCCTAGTCCGGAAACGCCAAGGGGTGCTAAGAATTACAATCAAATGCACATCAACGGTATGCTCATTCATAAATTGCAAGACAATTTGAATTCTAGCTACAAATGTAAATTTAAAAAGAAATTTTTACTGAATTTTTAGTATTTATTTTATTCTTAGGCAATGCTTACACATATTTGGGTTTCAAAATTTCTACAAAACCGAGTTACACTTGTCTATTCAAACCGCAGCCGATGTTTGTTCCACAGGAGACGGACCCAAAACTCTCAATGTATTCCAATTGGCAAGTAAGTGAGAATAAATAGACCTTTTTTGTGAAAGGACTGCATTATGTTATGAATTATGTTCTATAATTATTAGTAAGTCTGACGTAGACTAATTAAATTTTTTACAACTTTTAGCCCCGCCCGAAGGATCCTAATGAAAACAGTCAACTCAAGTTGTCCTCGTATGACTCAAGAGTGAACTACCGCAAGAACCAGGAGCCAATGTATATTGTTTCTCTGGGTAGGAATTTCGATACGTTGACGGTGAATTCCCCAGAAAATTCCAGTCCTAGGTTATCCATTAGTAGCAGTAGGACCAGTTCCAGTCCCACTTTAAGTGTTCCTACGAACATACTAGCAACCCAGTCGCCATATGAAGTTCAGCTATCTATACAAGAAGAAACCGATGAGACTATCGAGACTAACTCTATAGTAGCATTGGACAGGGTGAGGAATGTGTCACCCATAAGGCGACGACCTTCTCCAACATCTTCACCACAGTTGACAATTGACGAGGGATGTGTAGAAGAAGAAACTCCAGTGCCAGAGGTAGTCTCTGTGTCAGAAATCCCTCAGACAGAAGTACCATTGAGTACAGATTCCAAACCCACCACTAGTGACGAAGGAATCATTCAAGCCTTGCCAAGATATAGGAAAAAGAGTACCTATTTTTCTCCTTTTGCACAACCGCCAGAAGTTACAACTTCATCTTCATCAGAATCATCTAGTGTGGATGAATTTAGTAATTTAGCCAGTCACCGTCCAGCCAACAATCACAATCTCCATGCTAAAGGTCGAAGTGTCTCCCTTTGTATTGACCCGATCAAGACCGACTTGTCGATAGATTTGAGCAAACCACTATCACTTACGATTGGTGGGAAGCAAGACAGACAACGATCTCAATCGGTTTCACTTTCATCACCGTCAGCCATTTTAAATAATTTGGATAGTGCAAGAGTGAAGATAATGGAAGGTGGGTTCGAATCTAATGAGGACTACACTTATGTTCGAGGTAGAGGTAATTGAGTAGAATTTTATAATAATACATTAGAGTACTTGAGTGTACGGTACAACCTCAATGACTGTAGATTTTGTGTTTCCAGGTAGGGGACGCTATGTCTGTGAGTCATGTGGAATTCGATGTAAAAAACCATCCATGTTGAGAAAGCACTTGAAGACACACACTGACTTGAGGCCATATACTTGCAAACTCTGTAATTTTAGGTAAAATTCTGATTTATGTTTCTAGATTTTGACAGTTTTGTTTATCTATAATTCTATAAGTGTTTTTGTTTTGTAACAATTTATTGAGTTTTTTCTTTCTTTATGTTTCAGCTTTAAAACGAAAGGAAATTTGACGAAACATCAAAAATCCAAGTCCCATCACAAGAAATGTATAGGTCTAGGGATTCATCCAAATTCTTCGAGATCACTGGAGATGACTGGTCCAATTTCTGATTCGAACACAACAGACGAGTCGGATGAAGATGATGACGAAGATGATGAGAATGAGTCTGATTCAAATGATGATCCAGATGATGATAATCTCTCAACTGAGAATTATAACGACAAGGAAAAATTTGAGAAGGAAATTGCACTGAGTTTGTTAGATTTGAGTCAAATGTCTCGACTGTCAGACAAACGAGTGGAACGAGATAGGAGTATAAGTGAGACAAATGATAGCGATGATGGACCATATTCGTGTCGAAAAATGTCAACTTATTCTTCTCCAGGCGCCTTACAATCAACTAATCCAAAACCAATTGAGTTAGAAGCTCCAATTGATTTAAGTTTCAAAGCTCTCAAGAATTTCAAAACTCCAAATTCAGCTGAATGTAGTCGGAAATTATTTGGGGGATTGGTGAAATCTATGGAAATTGTTGGAGAGGCTCAACGATGGGAACCAGAGGAAGACTTTTTACGAAACGGGTGTCTGAATTTAAAAAAAGTACGAAACCATGTTGATATTGAAAAGGAAGTGGTACTAAAGAAGTCAAAGGTTGAAAGTATGAAACCAGAAGTACCTGAATTACACTCAGTTCAAGCTCCTGCACCAGCTCAAGACAAACCATTCGAATTCGAAATTACGAAGAAACGTCGCTTGTCGAATAATATTATTAAGGCAAATGGCCCAGTACATACGTTAGAACCATCAGTTTTGATTTCTAGAACTCCACAACAGCAACCAATGTCAACATCCTTGGTCCTCTCAATGGCATCAGAACCAAAATATATTATTTCGGCAACAGTCTCAACGGCTTCAGTACCAAAGCGACTTCATCAACCATGGCTCAGTCCACAAGGTCTACCAGATGAGGCAGAAATTGTCTCTGTGAGGGAACGAACGGAATCATTCACTTCAGTAACAACAAACGGGGACACGAGTTCGAACTGTGGAAGTACAACTGGTGTGAAAGAAGATGAAATTATAGAAACTTTGCCGGAGCCAACCAATCAGAATTTAACTCCGTTGCCAATGAGTATGGGATCAGGAAATGGAATAAAGATACCGAATTTGATGAATGGAAATAGTCCTAATTTGCAAGCAGCATTTAGTGGTTTGATTGGGATGAAACCGCAGGCCGAATTCCGACAACCCAGTGGTGCTCAGTTGCTGTAAGTAGAATAATTATTGAATAATTATTGAACTTAACACATTAATAAGATTTCATAAGTGATAACCATAATCTAAACAATTTGTAATCGTTTTAGTGATGAAGGTAAAGCAGAATGCAACGTTTGTGGAAAAACATTTGCAAGAGCAGGCCAGCTCACACTTCACATGAACATTCATTATCTTGAGCGACCTTTCCGATGTGATCCCTGTGGTGTTAGTTTTCGAACCAAAGGGCATCTCATTAAGCACCGAAGATCGAGTAGTCACGATTGCAAGGTACGGTTTGAACAGATTCTACATAAAATTTGAATTTTTGAAAATTTGGTTTCGAATAAAGTATGATATGGTAATTTTTTTTTTCATGTTACTTTAGGTTTATTTGACTGAAGCCTGGGGCGTTGCCAATGAAGAAAATCCCCGCCCATTTAAATGTGCTGACTGCAAAATTGCTTTCCGGATTCACGGACATTTGGCTAAACACTTGCGATCTAAAATGCACATTATGCGAATGGAATGTCTGGGTGAGAATTTTTGCAATGCTTTACCCACACTTTGTATAAATTTGTCTAGAAAGAAGTTGATGATTAGTTAATATTTTTATGATTATAGGAAAACTACCTTTTGGAATTTACTTTGAAATGGAAAAGTCTGGTTTGAATCTAAACGAAATTGACACGACTGATTGTGATATGTCTCTGGTCTCACTACAAGTAAGTTTATTACTTGAGGAGAATTATACAGTAGTCTACGAATTTACAACAATCGATTTTCCAGAGATCGTTTCTATCTATCGATCCAATCGTTTTCCAATTTTGTTTTATATCCGTTGACTACTCTTATATCCAATATGGTATATTTAATCTAATTTTCATTTTCATTTACAGAGCGTTGCCCAAAAAATTTATGGAGATGAATGGCGGGAGAAATTGAGCGCTCCTATTGAAGATCCTGTATGATTTGACTTATATTATTATTTCTACTGATAATTTATAACTGCGGAAAACAATCTGATGAGCAGACTCATATAGCCCAATTTTTACTAAACAATGGACGATGTTGTTGACCTTCTAAAAACTTCGTTTTTAAATATTAGCTTGACTTCCATACTGAATACTCGGCGTCCGCAACTATTTTTATTAAGGAAAACTTCCAACTACTTTTATTAATTGTGATTGATATTATTTTATCGTTTTTATGAATTTACAACGATATACGCTAATTATTTTTAATCATCAGAAACTAGGTATAGTAGGGGAGCTTTTCTCACTATATTTTTATTCAAAATGAAATAAAAACGACCAAATTGTGTTCTTATAAAATGTTCCCAGAGGTCGTTCTTAGTTTCACTTTGAGACATTTTGAATTTTTATTATTTCATTCATTTTTAGTAGATTATTACTTTGAGCACTTTGGTAAACTTTTAGTGTAAGAAAGCACGTGCTTGGCAATATATGAAATTAATGAATTATAAACAATATTATGCACAATATAAACATGTAGTTGTGGACTTACTCCCAATCTCCAAGTGGGACTGGGACGAGCGGTGGTGGTGACTTTCCAGGAAGCATAAATTCACCCCAATTGATGTGTCGAAACATAGTTTGACTTTCGGACCCATTCGGAACTGAAATTTCCCCTTCTTGATGGTAGGTCAATGTGGCACTTTGTCCAGGCCCATCCACAGCATATGTCAACACTCCCGAACTCAACCCACCTATATAAAAGAGTCATTATAACAATGGAGAATATTCTCAAATAAAAAAATATTATAAAATTAATTAAAACCTGGAGGATAATTGTAAGTGACGAGACCATTGTCATAAGTGGACGTAACACCGTTTGGAAGCACTTGTGGGGCATCCCCTTCTTCTCCAATTCCACCAGGCGAGTACTCATTGGAATCTGAAAATTAGAATGAAAGTATGACTTATGAATGACGATTGTTATTTTTTTTTATTACAAATACCGTATAATAATCTTGAATTTTCGATTTACGATTATTCTAGGTTTAGAAAGTTATTGCAAAATAGGTCTTATTTAAATTTAACTTAAGAAAAAAGTAACTTACATTGTGAGCGCATCTCAACGTCTGCATCTGCGATGTAAGGTGTCAACTGCGATGATGTTGGTGGTGGAAAATGACCATAATGAGTAAATCCAATGGGAACAGTGGAACCCCCAAAATATGATGCTTCAACAAAATCTTCTGGGAAGTGTGGAACTTGGACTGTGAGTGGGAAAGCTGCTGGAACTGGATGATAGTAGCGACAACGATTACCCTAAAATATAGAAAGACAAGAATTATCCACAAATTCTTGACGTCTCAAATCCAATTTTATTTTATACTACACGTAAAGTAATGATTTTCAAACCTACCCTAGCACAAAATCCATTGACGTAGAACCGACATGGTAGCATCCGAGCTTCATCTTCAGCATCTGAAAGTAACACTTCTGGATATCGATGCTCATTTACCATCATCATTGACGGAGAGTAAATCTGAAAGTGATACAGAGATTAAAAATTACATTATGGCTACGTCAACGTTCTATTCTGACTTAATCTGACTTCAAAAAAATAAATAACCAAGAGTAAAATTAAAATACAATGAATTGATCTCATTTTTTGGACTCATGTCAGTAAAACAAAGATAAACGGTCAATGACCCCGTTAGCCATCGCGATGGTTGCCATACTCTTTTTTTTTAAATGGAAAGTATTCCACGATATTTTTAAATTCGAAAGGAAATAACGGAAAATGTGTTCNTCATGTCAGTAAAACAAAGATAAACGGTCAATGACCCCGTTAGCCATCGCGATGGTTGCCATACTCTTTTTTTTTTAAATGGAAAGTATTCCACGATATTTTTAAATTCGAAAGGAAATAACGGAAAATGTGTTGATGTAATGTATTGAAAGGTCGCTGCCATACTTCAACCACCAAAACCCTTCCCGTTGTCAATTTCCTTAGTTTAAAAATACGAATACAGAAAACACCTCTAATTCAATGCAAGATGCAATAGGTAATTGAGAAAAATGTAAAAAAGATTACCTACCGGAATGGAACTCATCTTCAACATAAAACTCTAGGTATTCAAAAAATAAGATGTAAAAGGTAAGACAGATCAGAGAATTGTGAAAAGATAAAGTATAACAACGGAAAACAATGTGATGCCGATGAGAGTAGTCTTTCGTTGGAAATTGTTTGAGATCTGGAGCTGGAGAGTCTTTTTCTCTTTGTCCGTCAAAGAATGCAGTGACGGATGACACTTCCGAGGTGAGAGGCAAATTACGACTGAAGAGAAAAAAAAATGAAAACAAAAAGTCCCCACTAGACCGACCGCCCATGCCCTCAGCATTACCACAATGATGAAGAATCTAAAAAATTTAACCGAAACACAGGTTTTTAGTAAAATTAAATTAAATTTTCTAAATTTAATTTTAAAAAAAAAGCTAAATTAGTAAAAAGAATGTAAAGTAAAAGTACGTTTCAATGTCAATGTCTAATTTTACAATACCAAGAGAAAAAAAAAGTTTGTTTCGAAAGAAAAGTTTAAATGGTTTCGATTTTTTTTTGGGAACTCTTTATTTTTTGATTTTATTTTTTCTCTTACTTAAAAGGTTGGATTTGACCAAACCGGGATACAAAAGGTATATGTATTAAAAAAATAAGTGTAAAATATCACTTTATAAATTTTCTAATGCCTTAGGTCTGATATTATTTGAATAGCAATCCTACAGTGAATAAATTTTATAAGAATGTAAAGTAACTAATTAATTAGCTTAATTACTCACCTGCCTTGGTAGACAAGGAATTTCAATTTGTCAGTTAAAACTCAAGTGTTGAATGTGGAGAGGTTTTACTTAATATCTATTGAAAGAAAATTTTGGTTTTAGAAACTTCAGTATCGATTGGTTTTGTTATCTATTGTTTAGGTAAAATAGGTTAGTAAAATAGTAAAATAGGTAAAAATAGGTAAAAAAAAGGCTAAAATAAAGGATCGCCTGCTGCATGTTACAACTCAGAAAAAATTATCCTTACTACTGTAAATTGAATATAAAAAATTTTACCGTTTTTTCTGGATAGTAAAATCCAGTGGGTGTTGTCTTATACTAATAATAAATATCTAAATTTTGATTATAGAGGTCAAAACACTTAAAAATTAAGTTTCGATTTCGAAATGATTCGAAAAACGTAAGTTTTGGTTTCGGTTTTTAGACAAGTTACACTTGTGGTGAAAATATTTATTTTTTGAGATGAGTGATTTGATTTAGTTCTAAAGTTAATTTATTTAATAACTTTGGTATGGGGGCATTGTTTTGGCAACTAATTTTGTTAATTTTACAATTTTTCTCCGTATCCGTTGCTCTTGGTCTCATCAGCGTTTCTGACTCGAGTGCGTTTGACACAGGAAATGACAACTGTAGACGAATTGGGATCAAGAGAGATAATATCAGTACTTGTTATGAATTGAAACATAATTCTTGCTTTGGAACAAAGTTACCATACTATTGGAGTACGTCGGAGTTAGTTCATCCGAATTGGACACAACAGCAGTTACAGGTGAGAGTTGGCTAACACTAATAGACGAACTCATTAAGTTTATTAAAGTTTGTTAGAACAGCATCCAAACAATCAATTCACTGATTTTTAGAATGACTTGACGCGATGGGAAGGTCTCAAGAGTTCTCCCAAATGTTGGGCTGTCATACAACCACTTCTTTGTGCCGTTTACATGCCAAAGTGTCATGAAGGAGTTATTGAACTTCCATCACAGGAGTTATGCAAAGTGACAAGGAGCCCCTGTCGTCTAGTAGAACAAGTAATGAAGGATTGGCCTGAGTTTCTCAAATGTGATGATCCAGTACGATATCCACCCAACTGTAAAGTAAGTTACTCAACCTAATTATATCAAGATTAACTCCATTAAAAACTGTCATAATTTGTTTTTATGATATCCGCAGAACAGTGAAATCCGGATGTTACAATTTAATACAACAAGTAAATGTATGACTCCTTTGATTTCTGTCGAAGATTCTTTCAGTTATTATGAAGGATTTGAAGGCTGTGGTCTAAAGTGTAAGGATTCTCACTTCACGGAAGAACAGCATAATGATATGTATAATCTAATTTTCTGGGGATCACTCCTAATCCTTTTGTTAACTGGAGGGGTCATTGTAAGCAACCTTTCTTTTTAAAATTTGAAATCATTCATTTGGTTCAAAAAAATTTTTTTTAGATTACTTACTTGATGGATTGGAAGTCTGCTAAAGGAATGCCGTCCGTGGTTATTTTTTATGTAAATGTATGCTATTTTTTGGCCAATTTGGGTTGGATACTACAGTTTCTGCCGAATGCAAAGCAAGACATTGTTTGTCGTAAGGATGATACTATTCGGCGAAATGAGCATAGGTAAATGGATTTTAATTGAAATTTTTTGTTTTCAATTCTCGATCAGTTTTGTTTTGTTGTCTTTAATTTGAAGATCTGGTGAAAATGTTTTTTGTATTTTGGTCTTTGTACTCATTTACTTTGGTTCTTTGGCTGCTTTGGGATGGCTAGCTGTCTTTGCTTATGTCTGGAATCTTACGTGTAATGCAGTCGGTAACGTACTTTTAGTTTATTTTTTATCTTTATTCAATTTACTGCTTCTTAACTGTATATTATTTCTACATAGGAAGAATTCGTGAGCGTGTGGATAATCAATCCGCGTATTTCCACGCAGTGGCTTGGCCATTCTCTGCTGGAATGACCATCCTTATTGTTTCACTTGAGAAAGTAAGCCATTGTTTCTTACACCACCAAGTGTCAAACTCGAATATATTCTAGTGTAGCGGAATTACTACACTGAAATAACTGAAATTCGTCAATTTAATTTACAATATTGTCTCACTTACTAATGGACATGGGTCTCATACTATGGATCTCCATCAATAATGTCCCACTTTTAACAAAACCGTGTAGAAATTGGAACTAACTTTGAATGTTTATATTATGGTTTTTCGTTATAGGTGGATGGTAGCAGTTTGAGTGGGATCTGTTTTGTTGGTTATATGGACTCTAATGTTCGAATCGGATTCGTCCTAGTTCCCTTCACCGTTGCTTTTATCTTTATGCTATTCTTTTTCTGCAAAGGACAATATCGACTCATCAATGTCCTCATGAGTGCTCCATCACTTATTCCAGAGTCTGGCAGGAAACACTTGAAATCAACAGTTATCCGTGTTTTTCTTTTCACAATCACCGCCACGGTCATCATAGCTACAGTTCTTGGAATTGAGATCTACCATATACAGAAAAGACCGATATGGCATCAGTCCATGAAGGACTCACTCGTGTGAGTTTTATTAGTTGTTTTTCATATTTAGTTGTGTCACAGTGACAATATCCATCCTTGATCCTTCGATAATTAATTATTGTTTNTGGCATCAGTCCATGAAGGACTCACTCGTGTGAGTTTTATTAGTTGTTTTTCATATTTAGTTGTGTCACAGTGACTAGTCGGACAATATCCATCCTTGGTCCTTCGATAATTAATTATTGTTCCTTTGAATTCTTTGAAGATGTCAAATGAATCTGAGTGACGTCGCTGATTGTGGGATGACACAAAAACCGTCCTTTGGTCTCAATGGGATTAACATCTGCATGTTCTTTGCTGGGGGTATCCTGGTCTCCTCTTGGGCATGGACAGGTGCCTCCATTGAAACATGGAAGCGTGGTCTGGCACGGTATGACCCAAATGTTAAAATATCTTTCCATAAAAACATTGGGAAAGGAAAATTCATTAAGAATATACTTGGTTTGGATCGACATCTCATGTATCTTAGATTTCCCAGCTAGAGCTAACCCAAAATATTTTTCTGGATATTCTACTTTGGAAATATCTTACTGAATTCAAATGTTAGAGAATTGAATGATATAGCCTATGATTACCAGGAGTTAGGATTTGAAAGATTTAAATCAGTCATTCTCAATTTCCTACTAATCACATAATTCCTTTTCATTAGTTGGCTCAGTTGTGGTACATCAAAATCGAATCACCGCGATGCATTCCGTCATGGAATCCCAAGAGATCGTCTCATTGCCCAAGCCTACGGAAAAAGACATGAAGTCTCTCAGAATGGGCGCCTTAGCCTAGATCTCATCAGTATTCATGGTGATCCAATAGGACTCCACCGTATGCTCGACCCTAACCAATTGTGTCAAGAATCCATTTCTCAGATGAATCGAACGAATGCGGATGATCTGAGTAGCGAATTTGCTGCCGCGCTTCCACACTTACTCCATCGACGAAATGCAATAACTATCCCTCTGTCATCAAATAATTCCTGTGTTTCCGAAGATAACTCGCGACCAACGTCAGAAATTGGAAATCGACAGTGCAGTTCACATTCGAATTTGGAGAAACCCGGCCATTCTAGAAGGTTCGTAATGTATCAAAAAAAAATAGTCAAGGATTTTGGTTAAAATTATAATTTCTTTAGTAATCTAATTATTTTAGAAAGTTTGGTTTGAGCAAATTAAAGGAGAAATTAGGAAGTCGGAGTCGAATCGGAAGGAAAGCACGACGTGGTAGTTTTTCGTCATTCGAAAGTTCAGAGATTGGAATGAAACATTACCAAAGTTCAAATTCTGATTTAGATAAACCAGATCCAAAAAGGTAATACCTATAAGATGAACATTTTTCTGTAAGATTATTTAGAAGATTTTTGGATTCTAGGAAGTTTTGTTTGAAAAAACTTGAGGATTCATTGAAGAGACGAAATGGAGTTAGTTGGAAAAACTGGAGTCGCCGTAGTAGTATACAGTCACTAGAGAACAGTGGGATACCACATGTAACTTTAACTTTCTACACAACTAACACAAGTTTTTATTTAAAAAAAAAACAATTCTTCTAATTATTTATAATATTTTCAGGTTGTCGGTGGTGCCAATGTCCAAGATCAACAAATGCAAGGTCACAAACGAACAATTCTTGTCAGAGAGTTCTCAATGCAAACGAGCTTCGAGACACTTCCTCTAACAAATATAATGAACAATGGGAATTTTAACATGTCTGATAAGTGTGTTCAAACGAGCATTGAATGTCTCCTTCGATCTGATTTTGCAACTCAGACAAAAAAATCAGCTACGAAGAAACAGAAAAAAAAGCGAGCAGCTGATGCTGCAACTCAAGGCCATAATGATAATGAGTTAAAACCAGCCGCTAATGACCGTGTTCTCCAGCTACTCACGCCTGGTTAGTAAACAAAGTAACTTTACTTCCAACAAGAAGTTCATCTTGTTCAAAAGTTTTAAATAAGTACTGGTTTGATTTGTGTGCCATTGTTGCTTTAAAATCAACTTTGAACAAATGAAACAAAACCACTCTTGCCATTATCAAAGTCTCTTTAGTATTATCCAAGGAATCTCAAATCTTTTGTATACTTTTGACCAATGAAACTATTGACTGATGAAATTAAATATTTTGTATTTGAAAAACTTCTTTTTTTAAATTCTATTCCGCCACTACTTTTCATTAATTTATTCAACATTAGCAGGCCAAAATCACTTACAATTCACTAAAATCCCAAATTGAGCAAAAAATGTTCTGACTGTTTTACACCACAAAATTCCTTTTGTCAAAATAGACAAGACTGTGAGATTTAAAACAAAGATATGCAATCGCATTTCCAGTTTTATAAAGAATTTATATAGAACAATTATCTAATTTACATCATTCACTTGGTCAGATTAGTTGTTTATATAGTTGGGCAATCTAATAACCTTTGCACTCTATAATCAAACATAACATATTCTAAACAATTTCAGGCACCACCAAAATTTCTAACATTAAAACTGTATAGCTCAAAACTTAATGAGAACTTTTAACTTTGGCAATTGAGTGTGAGTGATCTTAAATTGTAATGAAAAATTGAATGCTAGTACTAAATTTATTACCATGTTAACGGCCTTTGCTTTTTCCTTTGCTTTTTGAATGTGTCACTTCTCCTATAAAAAAAAAGAAGAAAAAAAGAAATTTAAGTTCACAAAATTTTCAATTTTTAGCTGTATAGTAAGCAAAGTTACCCCAGCGCCATTTTATGAGAGCCTCTCCAAGAAAGTAAAAGGAGAAAAGCGTCAATCCCCCTGCAGCAATAAATATAGCTCGTTCCATGGGTCCCAAAATTTCCAAAACAGGATATGGCCAAGCATTGTTAATTTGATTCACCCAAACAATCCTGGAATATAAAAAAAAAATACAAAAATTATTTCAATTGAGTCGTGTTGTCTCTTAGAACAAGCAACATGAACAACTTTTAATTACCAGACAACATAACAGGAGTACCCAAATAAGAGCATTCCAAATGTAAGCGGTGAACTTTGATGTGAATGTAGAAAAAAGAAAGATTCCATGAGAACATGCAGGAGTGGAACTGTGTGGAGAACATGATTGTACCAATGCGGTACATATTCTGGTTGGTCAATCATTCCCTTGTCCACAAAACATAAGACCCAAAATGCAACACAGACAAACTAACAGAACGAGAATCAAAAAAAATAATACAACCAAGCAATACTTTCAAAATTACAAACAAAATTTCAATAAGGGTTTTAAGCGATATAAAGTAAGACATGAAAATACACCATAACCTTTCTTTTCCTTACCAGCTAGAGTAAATTGCAGTGAAGAGAATGTTAGAAGAAACACCAATTGTACGTGAAGGATAGGATTTAGGGACAAAATGAGAGTCGATAGTAAGGGATAATATAGGACCAGTATGGACAGCATGATTCAACCAGCAGGGATAGAATGAATCCATTTCTACAGGGAATATGAGTTGACGGTCAATAGAGTAGAGTCCCCAGAACAAAAGCGATACCAGCTAATAAGGCCAAGAAAAATATTTAAATATTTCTAAGAAACAAGAATGATTTAGACTCATTAGTTTCCCATCAACCGAAAAAGTATGATTATTTCTAGCAAATTCTTACAACTAACTCAAACCTCTGAACATTTAAGTCAATTTTTGATTTCAACAATTGATTTCAACAAAAATATTATCAAGTATCGAGAAAGTAAAAATCCTTACCATTCCAGTTGGAAAAACCCAACTGGCAAAGTATCCGTCCCTTAGCTTCTGAAGAAATGTTTGACGTTTTGTGTTGAGTTCACTAGATCCTACTAAATCATTGAGTAGAGCTATGACATGATAAGCTAGCTGCAGAACCTGTTACATGTGCAGTAAAAGAAATATTAGAAATTTAAATTTAAATCAAAATGAAGGGAATGATTAGTGTTGCCCCGAAGCTCCGGCCTACCAAAGCTTCGACTGCCGTATCGGCCATTTCTCAATTTTACCGAAGCTTCTGCTTCGGCCGTTCATTATTTCAGCTTCGGCGGATTTGCCGAATCAGAAGCGGAAGCAGATAATGTGTGGAAATAGTTCATTTATTCCGNCTAGCTGCAGAACCTGTTACATGTGCAGTAAAAGAAATATTAGAAATTTAAATTTAAATCAAAATGAAGGGAATAATTAGTGTTGCCCCGAAGCTCCGGCCTACCAAAGCTTCGACTGCCGTATCGGCCATTTCTCAATTTTACCGAAGCTTCAGCTTCGGCCGTTGATATTTCAGCTTCGGCGGATTTGCCGAATCAGAAGCGGAAGCAGATAATGTGTGGAAATAGTTCATTTATTCCGNTTATTTCAGCTTCGGCGGATTTGCCGAATCAGAAGCGGAAGCAGATAATGTGTGGAAATAGTTCATTTATTCCGAAATTAATTTTCGCAAGTGATTCGGCAAATGCTTCGGCTACAATTCGGCAAGCCGAATCAAGGGCAGCCATTATTCGGCCGAAGCCGAATCACGACTTTTGCCGCTTCGGGGCAACATTAGGAATGATGATTGATTATTTTTCTTACAACATTCCAAATAGTGAGATACTTCCATTTCCCAGGCCAAAGTTTTGCAACTTGGAAACGTTTCTTCTCTGCAAGGAGTTCCGGTGAAGGATGGACATAAAGCAAATCGTAGTAGAGAGAGTATCCGAAAAGTGCTACTCCTACAGTATGAACGGCAGTCTGTATCAAAGTCATGGCTCTTAACTTTGACTGAAATTTTTCCAATTATGACCCTCTTGCTGGCCAATCAACTCCACCGGATTCGTCTAAATAAATATAATTATAAAATTAAACATTTAGATTCATAATCCAACCAGTTGACATAAAGCCTAACACTTGCACTTCATAATCACATGAAGATAACTGTCACGTGAAGATAAAAATTGCACATGGCTATACTGTAAAATCCTTGTGCATTTTATGGTAACATATTCCAAATTCNCACGTGAAGATAAAAATTGCACATGGCTATACTGTAAAATCCTTGTGCATTTTATGGTAACATATTCCAAATTCCATCTTTTTCATTCACTTGACTCTATTTTAACTTCTTTATCACCGATGTGACTAAAAGTGATGAGTTAAACACTTCAAAATGTTTTTTTGTTTTGTTCAGTTTTGTAGTGAACGAACAAAGGAGTAACAAAAAAAAAGTCGTGGAGGCTGGCACAGTCGACNCACGTGAAGATAAAAATTGCACATGGCTATACTGTAAAATCCTTGTGCATTTTATGGTAACATATTCCAAATTCAATCTTTTTCATTCACTTGACTCTATTTCAACTTCTTTATCACCGATGTGACGTGAAGTAAAAGTGATGAGTTAAACACTTCAAAATGTTTTTCTGTTTTGTTCAGTTTTGTAGTGAACGAACAAAGGAGTAACAAAAAAAAAGTCGTGGAGGCTGGCACAGTCGACAGTCACTCAAATGGAAAGTACCTAAATGAAGTCCATAGTTTGGCTTGCAAATATTACGTCGTCGAAAAGAGATTTGTCCTTGAGATCTTAATTGCTATTTAACCTCCCACATAGTAGTCTTCATAAATTATAAAATGTTAGATTGAATCCTAGTCTCAGAAAGAACTTAGAGCTAGAGTTAGAATGGGGTTTATGGCTACAATTTTCCTATGGGGACTCTCTGTCCTCATCGCGGTAACGTTTGCGGCTGTAATTGTTATAATAATTTACGCTCGTTGGCATTATGGAAGCTTGGAAAAGTTAGGGATTCCGGTAATCAAGCCACATTGGTTCCTTGGCAGTAACCCTGATGGTCATAAACGGATCCAACCACATGTGGATATGGAAAGAGCAGAAAAGTATGGACCTATATATGGAGTAAGGACAGAGAAATTAATAAGTAATCAGAATTTTGACAAAATATTGTTAATTTTTTTTTTGTATAATTTCATTCAAGGTCTATGATGGCAGAACACCTACAATCTTTGTCTCGGATCCAAAACTCCTCCGATTGATCCAATCGACAGACTTCGAACACTTCAGAAATCATCGACGTTTCCTCACAGAACATGAGATTCCAGCAGAAGTTTTGGATTTCCTAGAAGGTATGCTACCGAGTTTGCTACTTTATGTTAAGCTTAATATAAGACTTAAGCCTTATTGATTTATTATTGACCTTAGATGAAAAATGGAAGGAAGTCCGGCAACTTCTGACACCACATTTCACTTCCGGTAAAATTAAACATATGTGTGAGACCATTTCGGACATCTCGGAAGAATATGTGACCTCTTTGGTCAAGGAACTTGGAGACCAAAAGGAAACTAAGATTGACTTTAGAATGTAAATGTTAGCCTTAGCAATAATTTATTAATAATTATACAAGATTGAAATTTCTATTTCTCTGACTTAGGTACTCTCCACCATTGATTTTAGAAATTATTGGAAAAATCTTTTGTGGAATTAATCTCGAAAATGCAAGTAGTCCTGATAATGCTTTCGTGAAAAATATGAAAATTGCTTTGGGAAGTGAAGGTTTCAACTTTGATTGGACATATACACTAGCAAGTGAGATAAAAATAAACACCAACAGCTAGAGATAGATCATGTTAAGATTACACGAAAAAGTAATCTTTTATCATTAAATTCTAAAGAAATAATTATTACTTACCAATAATTATTTTTATTTACTCTTGACTTGCAGCTACTTTGCCTTTTCTGGTGGGCCTATTTCCAGTATTTGCAACAGATTCTATGAATGAGTTCGGGAAAACGATTCTAGAGATATTGGATGGACGAGATAAGTCAAAAGTAATTAAACAAGATATGGTCAACACTCTTCTCGAAATGACGAAGAAAGCTAAGTCTGATCCAAAATATAAAAAACTTGGAATAACACAGTACACTGCACTTGGTCAAGCATTTGAATTTTTCGTAGCAAGTTATGAAGCTGTCCGATCCGTCTTGACGTTTCTCATGTACTACCTTGTAATGAATCCGGAAATACAAGAAAAATTATTGGAAGAAATAGACAAGGTTCTTACTGAAAACGGAGACAAGAAAATAAGTTGGGAGACAGTGGCTGACATGCCTTACTTGACCGCTTGTCTCACAGAAGTGATGAGACTTGAGCCTGGGTTTTTCCGCCCTGATCGTAAATGTACTAAGGATTGGGAACATGAAGGGATAAAAATTAAGAAGGATATGATCGTCATTTTCCCATTATTTGCAATTCACCATGACGCAAAGAGTTACACAGATCCTCATACCTTTGACCCTGAACGATTTATGCCAGGGAGAAAAGAGAAATTAGATCCGTATGCTTTTGGAATGTTTGGAATGGGTCCTAGGGCCTGCATTGGGCAGAGATTTGCCTATGAAATGTTAAAAATTATAATGACTAATTACATGAAAATATTTAGATTTGAGAAACGAGCGGATACTCAACTCGATTACTCATACGGAAATCCACTGTTCCNTTACATGAAAATATTTAGATTTGAGAAACGAGCGGATACTCAACTCGATTACTCATACGGAAATCCACTGTTCCACCAAACAAAACCAATTTATGTTAACTTTGTTAAGCGAAATTAAGTTGGAGCCAGACATGTGGGATGCGAATGCGAGAACCGCTAATATAAATACATTTTACTTACATAGAAATAACATNCCAAACAAAACCAATTTATGTTAACTTTGTTAAGCGAAATTAAGTTGGAGCCAGACATGTGGGATGCGAATGCGAGAACCGCTAATATAAATACATTTTACTTACATAGAAATAACATAATCAACAACGAAAAGACAAACTATGAAGAAAATAATAAAAACTATGTAAAATAGAACATAAAAATGAGATGATCTAATTTCCATTACCTGTTTCTGTTTGGTAAAGTATTTTTTGTTTGTCACACTGCTTGACGACAGATTTCGAATGTCACAGGATCACAGGAATGGATAAGTGAAACTTTTTAGTTTTTTTTTACCTTCACAGATTGACCAGACGACACAAACACAACCCAGACTTTAATTATTCTTTTATAGATTGGAATTTGGTAAAAAGTCAAAATCAATTAAATCTTAAAAAAAAAACTCTTATCCTAAAAAAAATCTTAAAAAAAACAATACCGGTTCGGTTATCGAACTTTAACCTTCGTTCGGTCTCGGTTTTCACTACTTGGCTCACATCCGACAATTCGTAGGTCCTCCTATTCCACGGCTGCTCTCTTTTTTTCTAAATTTTTGAATTTGGTAGAAATAAATCATTTATTTAATAAATGAGTATCCTAAATTAGAGCTGATATCCCAAAAAAATTCAAAAATGAATTTGAATTTGAATTTTCTTTGACCTTGGAGTATCATCAATTATTCTCATTATTTTATTACAGAAAATGACAAACTTAAAAATATTTCAATTTCATTTATAAACGAGATTATTATCCGGAACATACTGAAATTGAATTGAAGCTCAATAAAATGTTATAAACAGAAGATTTTGAGTTAGATTATCATTTATCCTGCAATATTTGAAACCTATTAGTATTAATAATACCTGTTAAACTTATTTAAAAATTAAATACTTTTTAACTACACAATTTGTTCAAATAAACAGGCGAAAATCCACCACTTGAGTTTTCAAACTCTCAAAAATTCGGCCTTTCCAACCCTTTTTAATCTAAAGAAAATTTAACTAAACTATCGTAGCAACCAGGGTGATTTTAGGTTGTTTGTTGTCGTTTCGCTTTATAAAACGAAGTGACCACAAACAACCTAAAATCACCCTAGTAGCAATGATTTTCAGGAGGTACTATACTACAGAGTTGTCAAGGTAATTTAACAAAAAGAAGATACTAATTTTTGGTTTTACTTCAAAAAAAAATTATTGTTTTATACAGTGAGTCCATTTGAAACCTCCCATTTTTGAAGTTTGTTATTTTCTAAAAACAACAATTCCGCAGTAACTACAGTGAAATTCGGCGATCATTTATAGAAAATATAATGTGATTACAAATCAAACAGGAATGAGAGAAGAAATCTGAGTTTAGAGAGTTCACTGACCGATTACAACTGTTGGGATGTAATTTTTCTCACAAAACAACACAAACATTGAAATCGCCATGGTTTCGATTTTTCGTTTATGGGAGGTTTCAAATGGACTCATTGTATTTTTTTCTTCCATTTTTGAGTTTGTAGTAATAATTCCTAAGTAACTATAAAAAGCGAAATTTTTTATTGTTTATTTGACTTTGTTGATTGTTATTTCTTTAGAAAATTAATTAAAAAAAAATTGAGTTACTGGCTAACTTTATCATAGCCAGTTTAGATTAATTTCTTATAGCAACCTTGGCTATATTAATATAAGCCATTTTATATCCATTTTTAATATTACAAAAAATTATATTTTTTTTTATCCAGATCGTCCATTGGGCGCAATTTTTAAGTGTCCAGGGGCCTGTAAAATGAAGTGATGATGAGGTGTGATGAGTGATGAATTCGTCATTCGTCACACAGATTTGAGGAAATTACGTATTATAAAAATTTGAAATTGAGAATTGAGGTTTGATTCATGATGAGTGATTATTTTGACGATTTGATGGAGTACTCATCAAGTTGTGTATTACGTACCTTTTTACTGAATAAGATATTTTTGATGATTCGTCAAATCCTCAGTAAAGTTTGAAGGTACACTAATTGAAACCTCAAAGTCAATTGAATTAACAATTAGTCCATCTTTCTATCACTAATTTATTTGTAACTGGATTGGGAATGAAGTTTGACCGATTGTTCAGCAGTGATGAAGATTTAGACCATAAATTTCAAGTTGAAATATCATTTTTGTCCCTTATTCTGGTCAATAGAGCTATCTTCATTTCCAATTTTTTCATAATTATTATTAAAATTAAATTAAAAAAACACGTGTGGACACAGCTGATTCCTCAAATCCTCAAAAAAGGTCAGTCCTCATGCGAACTTTGATGAGTCCTTTCTAATACAGGTCTTCTCATCAACTCATCAAAACTCATAGTTTCTCAAATCATCACTCATCACACCTCATCGTCGCTTCACTTTACAGGCCCCAGATATCACCGGACGATAGTCAAATTTTCGACAACTTTCTTTAAAAAAAAATTGTTGTGATTTGACCAATTGAATTGGCTCACTTCTTCACTTTAAGCTCAACTTTGCCTAAATTTGTGTCTGTGTGCTTGTTTAAAATACGACAACGATTTGCTAAAGGGAGAAAAAAAAAAGAAATATGGGAAAATGCTAGTACTTAAAGGCTCAAGTTGTCTGTTCTCTGTTGGCCTTTGTCAACGATGACCCTGACGGTCATCATTGTAAACAAGTTTTTTTTTTTTGAACAATGAAAATTTTAAGTTGAATAATAATTATTAATGTAAGCATAAATACGATGTAATTAGAGTATTAATATTTAGAAAAAGTAGGATTTGGGATGATTAGTGACAATGACACTGCGATGATGATGGATGGTGTGAAGGAAGACATGATAAATTGTATAATTTTTTATAAAAAATTAAAGAGCTCAAAATGAATATTGGTGAAATTTAGTAATGGAGCGGAATTGTTGTCGGCATGTAAAACACATTATTAGCTGTCGGCTATCGGTTGAAAGGTTTGTTGTTTGTTTTTTGATTTTTTAAATTAAAATTCCCGCATTTGAAAATAAAGAGAATGATTTTGTGAAATTCGATCGCATCGGGTGTTGGGCGCCCAATAAACGCAAGTTCCAATTTTCAGTTTGCAGTTGAAGGATTCATTTTTTTTTTTTTCTGAATTAATTTTGAATTAAAGATTTGCTTTGTCAGTAACTTTAGATTTACTCTTTACAGATATAGATATTCAATTTAAAAAATTGTTTTTTTTTGTTACGTATAATTGCTTCAATACCAATGATTTGCCTTAACTTGAAGTAACTAGTGAAGGAGGTAAGGTGGTCTCTGGTCTTTGCGAGGCGGCTTTGCTTGGAGTACTTCCGGTAAGAATTTTTATAAGCGGGAATCTAAACATGACCGAGGCGGCCAAATTATTCGCGAACACAACCTTAAATTCATCTCATCTCATTTTCTTTTGTCTTGTCTTTTGTGTTTTCAGTTTTCTCTCATCCTCCTCTGCATCATCATCAGTAACCATCATCCCTCGTCTTTATATTCTCAAACCTCAACGGTTCTTTTACTCGGCTTATTAATTTTATTTGAAATCTGAACAACGGAAAAATTCAGAATAAGTACCGACACATCCTGGAAATATTAGGAAGTTTCTGGATTTGGATTTGATATGGCTGACATTACTGACGAGAACCGTTTCCTTATCCAAGTCCAACAAGAGTATGTCAACTTTTTGGACGACGGAGTAAGCATTTCTCATTGTCCAGTCATCCTATACTAATTCATCAATTTTATTTTTGCTTTCTGGTTAGTAATTTTCAGCTATGTTTTGTTTCTAGGATGTAGACGGTCATGGTCAAAATATTGATAACATCAAGGCAATGATTGCTGGAGATAAAAGGCGACTTTACATCAATCTCAATGACCTACGGGATAGAAATCCTGAACGGTGCATTGCGTAAGTGAAATCTACTTGTCCCATTCGTATTCTCCCTATTACTTTATATCGGTTTCCAAGAATAATAGGTAATATTGACCAGATGCGGCTTAAATCTGAATTGACAGATGAAGCAGGCAAATGAATTGGCCGATGCATCGGCTTATGAATTAGCCAATTATTTCTAATCAAAATAGCTTTTTTTAATTGAATTGGAAGGATTCTAAGGCATTTTTTTTACGATAAATTAAGTTTTCTCTTTTTTGCATCGTTTATTTGATTCCTATAGATTACTCGAAAATGGATTCCAAGAAATGCCACTGTTACAGAAAGCTCTCCGTGAAGTTATGTCAACAATTGATGGCGACTATGCATCGAAGCAGGATGAATTTTTCATTGGCCTTGAAGGCAGTTTCGGAGCCAAACATGTCACACCAAGGACACTCACATCCCTTTTTCTTGGGAACACTGTCTGTGTTGAAGGGATTGTAACTAGATGTAAGTCGATGAGAAATTTGATAAAAAATATGCAACAAATTTTAAAATTTTTTAAATTGTCAAAGAATTTTAATGTGTGAAATTGAAACATACCTTAAGCCAATCTCATTTTCCTGTATTAAAAAAATGCTTAACATTTCACAAGGAAATCTTTTTTCTAGTAAATTTTTTCAAAAGAACTTATATTTACTATTTTATTTTGTAGGTACTTTGATTAATCCCAAAGTCGTGAGAAGCGTCCACTATTGCCCGAAAACAAAGAAAACATCTGAACGTCGTTACGCAGATGTCTCCACTTTTGATACAACTCCCACAACCAATGTCTACCCTACGAAGGACGATGAAGGGAACATACTTGAGACTGAATTTGGACTCTGCAAATACAGAGACCACCAAACGATCACAATTCAGGAGATGCCTGAAAAGGCACCAACTGGTCAACTTCCTAGGTCACTGGATGTCGTACTCGATAATGATCTCGTTGACCTCTGCAAACCAGGAGACCGTGTCTTGATTGTTGGAGTATACCGTTGCCTTCCTGGAAAGAAAGGTGGATTCACAAGCGGAGTTTTCAAGTATTCAATTAAAAAATTATATTTTTTTTTGCAACTACTATATCTTCCAGTGTTAATTATATTTTAGGACGATCTTACTAGCCAGTAATGTGACCGTAATGCACAAAGGTGTAAACTTTGCGATAGTTCTGGATGATATCAGCGTGATCAAAACTTTCTCGAAAACTTCAAATCCCTTCAATCTCATCGCGAAGTCCCTTGCTCCATCAATTCATGGGCATGAGTATATCAAGAAAGCTCTTCTCTGTCTGCTTCTTGGTGGTGTTGAAAAGACCTTGCCCAACGGGACCAGACTTCGGGGGGACATTAATGTCCTCCTCATCGGAGACCCGAGTGTGGCCAAGTCCCAATTGCTCCGATATGTCTCCAATGTCGCCCCACGTGTAGTAATGACGACTGGTCGAGGGTCTTCTGGCGTCGGCCTTACGGCAGCTGTTACAACTGACAGTGAAAGTGGAGAGAGAAGGTAAAAATTTAAATTCTATTAAAAGTAGGATTTTAAGTTTGATCTCTTTGCAGGTTGGAAGCAGGTGCAATGGTTTTGGCAGATCGTGGGATCGTCTGTATTGATGAATTTGACAAGATGAGTGATGCGGATCGAACTTCCATCCACGAAGTCATGGAACAAGGGAAAGTTACTATTGCAAAGGCTGGAATTCATGCAAGACTCAACGCTAGAACGTCTGTTCTTGCCGCTGCGAACCCAATGTATGGGCGGGTAAGTGATCATAAAAATATCTTACTTTTTTTTTAAATTAATTTGAAATGAAACTTTCTAGTATGACGGTTACAAAACTCCAATGGAGAACATTGGTCTTCAGGATTCTCTGCTCTCCCGATTCGATCTTCTCTTCATTGTAAAAGATATTTCAAACCCGGACTCAGATCGACTCATTGCTGATCATGTTCTCAGAATGCACAGATACAGGTTAATTCTTTAGTTTAAAAATTTAGATTTCCCAATTAGTTCTAACCTAAATATTCTGGATATTCTACTTTGGAAATATCATATTGAATTCAAGTGTTGCAGAATTGAGTCTAATATAACCTATGATTTAGATATAATAGCCCCAGTTAAAAATATACTTGGTTTGGATTGATAGCTCAAATAGTTTAGGTGTCCTAGCTAGGGACGATCAATATGTTGATTTGTGATTTTATTTTCAGAAATCCAACTGAACAAGATGGCGAACCAACTTCAATTATTCAAAATGACATGGTCCTCGCTACTGGCAATCCGGATGAGCAGAGAAAGGAACCAAAAGCTGTGGAGCCATATGAGAAACATGACCCTCTGCTCCATGGAAAATTCAGAAGCCGCAGGTACGCGTAAAACTAATGATTGTTCAAATAGTCTGCTGATTTTGATATTAGTATTTCGAAACTTGTTAAAGCAGCAAATTTCAAAATTTTGATCTAAAATTCGCTAACGATTCCCCCTATCATCGAAATTTAACTCTGGGTTGATGTTATAAGTAAACACATTACCAACTCTGAGAAAATACTGTGCACTACACCACTCTACTGTAACTAAACTTCTCCCCCATGTCTCTTCTGAAATTCTAATAATTTATGTTTCTACTATATCTCTATTGAAATCCACTTTTAAAACACACAACTCAAAAATTATGACATCGTCACATTGTTACGGGAAATTGACAATCATATTGTTTTCAGAGATAAAGTCTTGTCAATGGAATTCATTAAAAAGTACATTCACATGGCTAAGGAATGCCCTCCACCAGAAATGACCAAGGATTCATGTAAACTCATTTCGGAAGAGTATACAAATCTACGCGATATTCAAGAGAATGATCCGACTCGAATGAAGACTCAACCAATCACAGCACGTTGCTTAGAGACAATGATTCGCCTGGCTTCTGCTCATGCCAAAGCACGATTTAGTAAATATGTAACAAAGGAAGATGCACGAGTTGCCATCGAATTAATCCAATTTGCAATCTTTGAAAAAGTTGACAAAAAGCATAAGAGACGTCGACCAGCTGATGAGGATGTGTCGACTGATGAGAGTGCAGACGAAGAAATGGATGTTGCGTCTGAAAATGTAGAAAATGGACATGGGGAGGAAAACGGAAACCGAGCGAAGAGAAGTCGGGCTGAAAAGAAGTGGGATGAAAATACTCTTCCTGTGCAAGTCACCGAGGAAGAACAAATGGATGTCGATGGTGACGAAGCAGGAGAAATCAGCGACGAAAGGTCTGTTTTTTGCTCTTTAAAAAAAANCCTGTGCAAGTCACCGAGGAAGAACAAATGGATGTCGATGGTGACGAAGCAGGAGAAATCAGCGACGAAAGGTCTCTGTTTTTTGCTCTTTAAAAAAATTTTTTTTTTTTCATTTACGATATTCATATTTCTGCCAAAGCTTCAAACTATAATAATGAAATTGGCATCCTATAGTGTGGGTGTGGGTCTATCCTAAAACAAGTTACACCCTAAAATTTAGTAAAGTGGAATTATTTTTCTGTAAGGAATATCCTAAAGATTCTAATATCTGTTTTCATTTGTTATTTCAGATACGAAAGATTTAAGATTCGTGTTTCTAATCTCTTTGAAATGGAACGTGAAATATCGTTATCGAAAAATAAGATTCGAGAGTGGCTCTCGGATTCCCAACAAGGATTCACATTGAGTGAAGTACAGGGAGGTTTGGTTCGTCTTGAAGAAGAAAGTGTCATCATGATCGAAGAAGGGATTGTATTTCTCACAACCTAAAAATTCAAGGTTGTTACAAATTTTTCAAACACCCTAGGATCTGGCAGTAACCTTATTTCTCTTTATCTCCTCCAACGTCCAGCTTCCAACTGACGTATGATCATGATCTGTCTCAGAACTCGTAACTTCATTTATTAAAAATTTTCAAACTNTCCAGCTTCCAACTGACGTATGATCATGATCTGTCTCAGAACTCGTAACTTCATTTATTAAAAATTTTCAAACTCAGATGCAATTTAAGTAAGTTTGTTTTACAAGTTTACCAACATTCCACAGGAGTAAATATAACCGTAAATAACAATAATAATNATTTAAGTAAGTTTGTTTTACAAGTTTACCAACATTCCACAGGAGTAAATATAACCGTAAATAACAATAATAATTTTCTTTAGCGTCTCAATGAAGTTACATTTTGCTTGTGGAGTAAATTACGCGCTTACTTTTCACTTCAAACCATTAAATTTCCAACAAAATTATTAAAGTGCCCACTTGTGTCTAGAGTCAGAAAGTAAGAGGAAATATAAACTAAACTGCATTCGTTTTTTATCATAAATGTAGTTCGTAGCTCAATATTTATCTTCATTTTATTAGAAATTTTCTTTAATTTATTAATTAACTTTTATTAATTAATTTTTAACATGAAATACCTTGTGATTACCTTATCACACAGAAAGATATTTTTTTTNATTAACTTTTATTAATTAATTTTTAACATGAAATACCTTGTGATTACCTTATCACACAGAAAGATATTTTTTTTAACCTTTCAGCCCCTAAGGTGCTCTAATAACCTGAGCACCTCTAGTTGGCTCAATGGTCTAGTGGNATTTTTTTTAACCTTTCAGCCCCTAAGGTGCTCTAATAACCTGAGCACCTCTAGTTGGCTCAATGGTCTAGTGGTATGATACTCGCTTCGGGTGCGAGTGGCCCCGGGTTCGAATCCCGGTTGAGCCCACAGAATTTTTTTTTTTTTTNTATGATACTCGCTTCGGGTGCGAGTGGCCCCGGGTTCGAATCCCGGTTGAGCCCACAGAATTTTTTTTTTTTTTCTTGTCTGAAAATCATAACTTTCTAACAAAATTATTTTTTTTCATTAAAATTCTACTTTTATTTGGACTTTTGCTTCGTATTCATCTGACTCATTTTCAGAGTGATCAAATTCAAATGCATATATTTTTAAAACTCTGATCTATTGTTTTAATTTCAATTTAGCCATAAACAATTTATTTTTTATTGCTACAGCCCTGTAATCACATTTACACTAACCCAATTTTCAAATTTTGAAAACCTTGTATTTCATTTTTCTAACATTGTCTCCGAGCTAATACCTAACTACTAAATTTTTCAAGCAAATCCTTAGATTTCTCTAAAAAAGCATTGAGCTTTGTCACTTGTCACAGTCGTCTCATCCAATTAACAATGTTTCTTCAACATATGGAACAAAGGAACAAAAATAACTCTTTCACTAAGACTGCGTTATATTCAACTTCAATAACACGGCAATATTTTCTCGTTAACAAAAGAAAGATTTTATCGCAGTTTTTCAAACGACTTTATTAAAGTCCACAATCGTATTTGTAATTACACCCACGCCATTTTATACTATATTTTTTGTTTTAGAAACAAATTAAATTTTAATGTTCCCAAATCCTTGAAATTTTTTAAGAAAAAAAAAATGTCAAGTAATGGTAATTGAATATTGACAAACAAAAAATGGTTTAGTGAGATTTTGAATGATAAAATCATCCTGTTCGATAAAAAATGCTAGATCGATTACAAATAAGATGACTGATGGTCTGTAGTGAGCCATAAAATGTCGTTTGATAAACTGCATTATGGTAATCTTTCCGATAAATTGTTATAAGTGTCTTATGCCTCTATAACTAACTCTTAAGTCTATTAGTGCCATTTCAATTATTATAAAGATTTGAGATACTCGTTGAAGAGTATGACGCTACTCTTAGCAACGTTGACAGCAAAATGAGCGTCGTCTTCACTGATAATATCTTCTGATGAGACGAAATTTGGTTTCGTGGGATCAAATTGAGCTCTGGCTATAGATCGTAAGAATCCTATTCTTCCTATCAGTCGCAATTCTCGTGTCATCAAAAGTTTTGGAGACCGAGCAATCACTTCGTGTGAGAATTTCACTTTGTTGTGGAGGTAATCGAATCTTCGCCAAAGTGTATTTGGTCCTAAAAAATTAATTAAACTCCCAAGAGTTTAGGATGGATGAATTTATTACAAAAAAAAAAACTAGGTCAGGAAGTACTTACGTGTCTTCCAAATGGCTGGATGTGATAGGAGCATGGACACAATCTCATTAGGTTCAAAACCCATTTCTTCTTTGATCTTAAATGTCACTTGGAAGACTTGTTCTTCTTTTAATGTTATGATTTTCGCTCCCTTCATTGCCAGTTCTCGTACTTGTAGGCCTGTGAGTTGAAACTGTTTTTGGAAGTACCCCAAACGCTTATCTATTTCTGTGGTACTAAAAATCAAGNTGTTATGATTTTCGCTCCCTTCATTGCCAGTTCTCGTACTTGTAGGCCTGTGAGTTGAAACTGTTTTTGGAAGTATCCCAAACGCTTATCTATTTCTGTGGTACTAAAAATCAAGTTAAATACTTTAATTGCTGAATTAAATTTCAAATTTAATGTTAAAACTCTAAACTTTAAATTTCTATTTGAAAATACAGAAGTGGAATATAGAGTTGCGGATAAAAAAAAATTGAAAACATACTGATTTTGGTCTCTTTCGTACCAACCTTACCTCATCGTAAGCCAGTATGGATTTGAGTCAATGATTGAATGAATTTGCGTCGTTGAGAATGACTTTGACCTCAAGTATTCAATTCTTAACTTTAAATTACGTAAATCTTCTCTCAGGATTTTTGGAGCTTTGGTAAAGTGATACTTGAGACGATGAGGCGGGACACCATTGTCACACAGGAACCTATGATATAAGCATTGGCTGTTACATTAGGGTTATGCTGGTATTATCAAAAAGCGACGAACATGACATAAGGTGCGACATCCTTGTCAAAGTCCAGCTTGAGAATGAATTGTAGTAACTCCGGACGTTTCGTGGCTTCCCATTGGTGCAGCTGCACTCCCATTTTTAGGAACTGTTGGAGGAGTTCAGACTCATTCACATAAGCCGCTAAATTAAAAGTAGGACGGAGTGCTGGTCCCACATTCCAAATTTCCCTCTGTTTCTCCAACTCGTCGACATCCCAATCCTCGTCATGGCACACCATTTCCTCTTTGTCTTGTGGAGATTGAATTTCACTATTTCCAAATGTGTTTTCTAATTTGTTATGTCTCTCTACATTCCCTTCAATAATAGTTTGTGTGTTGTTTCGTTTCACGGCAGAAGCACATAAGTTCCGACTAGGTGGAAATAACTCATTCATTGATAACATAGTCCTTCCGAATTGAATTCTGTTTGGTTGAATTAACATTGATGATAATGGCTGATTGTTGAGCTTCGCACTTTTCAGGTCGAAAGTTGAAGTTGAACTTTTTCGTTGCCTTTGAACACAAGTGGCTGATAGAGCAGAGAAAGGGCGAGGACACTGGAGTAAATTGGTTACGGCATATTTACTACTATAAGTCCACATGATGGAGAACTCGAGCAAATTTCTCATGGAGGTCAAGGAATATGTGAGGATTTGCAGAAAGTAGTGGAAGTGAGCGAGCTCCCGCCGCTTGACTCCGGGTGAAGACTTTAGCACCAGATCCACATCCACCAGTCGACAATATTGTTCCTGCCCCACTCTCTCCGTCGAGTAGAGATGTCAATCTAAGTGCTCTTTGAGGAGAAACAGACTGTTCTTTGTAGTAAACTTTCTCACATTCGTTGAGCAAACTTTTGGAAATATTGTAAAATTCTTCTGTTATGTAGTCGTAGTAAGGAACGAGGGAAGGATAGGGATTTCCAGTTGACTTTCGGTCACCGTCAGAGTAAAGTGACTCCTCCTTCCCTGAAACCAACTTCTGACTTGACCTTTTCTTCTCCTTGGGTTGTGGCTGCTGGACTCCAAGGTCCCGGGATGCGGTTCCCTTTGCTGCTGCTTCAATTGCTGTCCTTCGGAGACACTGTTCGTGAGTTTCTGGAAGAAAAGTGAATATGAGGCAATACTTCCGATGAAATCCACGTGCTTGAGAATCTTTGAGTGAGAATGCAGTTCCAATAGCCCATATATCAGATGAAGTGAAAGCGACTGAATTACTTGGACTTAGCTCGCAGGAAAGTGTTCGAGCGATACAAGTATGGAGATGGGACAAGTGTGAATGGTCGTAGTTACTGTGTGAGCAGTAATATTTAGTAGTTGCAGAAGGAGTAGTTGAAGTTGAAGGAGCAGAAACAGAAGGACAACTAATAGAGGAAGGTGGTTGTCTAAAAATTAAAATAAAAAAGAATTTTTTTTTGTTCAACATAATATTTCAAATAATAATAATAAATTCTAGCTTGGTAATCTAAGATTAGTCTAAGACCGAGAGAAATCCATTATATGCTTCATTGACTGTTGAATATTCAAAACAAGATTTACCCTGGTTGTCTGAAGTGGTGATCGTCCAAATGACCCGCTGTTCCGTTTCGTGAAGACTTGAATCGATGAAGGGATGTGGAATGACTGGGTTTACTCGTACATAAACTGGCCTCGCGAGTTAATGAGTTTCCAGATGACGAAGAACTT
Organism: Holacanthella duospinosa; assembly: GCA_002738285.1. NCBI lineage: Eukaryota > Metazoa > Arthropoda > Collembola > Poduromorpha > Neanuridae > Holacanthella > Holacanthella duospinosa. The sequence continues at coordinate 226,743 of NIPM01000253.1, read as the reverse complement.
GGTGAGGGTGTCTGTGTCGGTGTTGTATGAACAGTCTGAACCGTAGAGATGTATCCTTCAAGAAGCGGTGCTTTACAGCCTGAGCAAAATTTTAGATCAGGGCATTGTGAAACAAACTGAGGCTCGTTGATGTTCCGTATAGTGTAGAAAACCAAACGAGGACCATGTACTTCACAAAAATGACCGAGGGCTACTACTGTGGACATAAAACCGGGCTTAAGTAAGGTAAGTGTCCTCGGACACTTGTAGCAGAAGGGATCTGAAATTTCAAGAGAAACAATAACTTTACCTGTTTAAAAAAGAAATAGTTTCTTTGTATTATAAATAATAATTATTATTTATTTATACGCCACGTACCTTATAACGTTGAGTCAAGACATGAAACCTTTGACATTGTTCATGCTATACATCAATAAATTTTGTTACGAAACAAGAAGCACAATCACTCTATCTGTCTGAGATTGACACCCTATGTGCAGTGTGCTCCAGCAACTGAGTCCTGTAAAATAAATACATTTGTTCACAATTTAGTGTCGTCAAACACACAAAAAAAAATCTCAAAGAATATCGATCATCAGAAAAGGTGGAGGAAGTGGATAGGAAGGAGTACTTTTTTTGGATCAAACTAGGTTTTCGAATAATCTAACTAGAGAATGCAAACACTGATGGACTTGGAGAGTGAGAAAGTTGTTAGTGTCAGAGCGAGAGAGAGAGTGAGAAAGAATTAAGTTTGCTCGAGAGGTTAGCTCAGCAGAGGTCTTTTAAAATTCGAATTTTTGAGTCAAGTAGAGGGAATTCTTCCCTTTGACTAGAGAAATTTGAAGAATAAGTTGATTGAATCACATCAGGGATTCCTTTGAATAAGCTCTGTTTACCATGCAATTCACTTTCTCCTTTTTTTTTTAAACATGAGCATTGGATGGATGAGATTAAAGCTCAAGAGTCAAGACGAGTCAAGCAGGAGATTCTTTCTTACCAAGTTTAAGGAGACGAAGGATGCTGGGTGAACTAAGGCCCAAAATCCAATTTTCTCCACTTTCTTCTCACTACTTTACTTAACTTACTCTCATGAATGAATGACAAATGACATAACAGCACAGGACATAGATTTTCCGTCCGAATTCCACGAAGTACGGAGTGAATATGAGGAACAAGAAAAAAAAATGTACACATAAAAAAAACCGAAAAACTCCGAAGTGAATTCCAACAAATTCAAAGATTTGAAATTAGCGCGTCCACGGTCACGTGATAGGGATGGGCAATATGAATTTTGAAAATAATGACTTCAGTGGTGTGCACCGATCATAAAATTTCTAATTTTTAGGATTTTTTGTGCAAAATTTAATAAACTTAATTCATTTTTGGTTGTAAACAGGATACTAATTAAGACTCAATTCACAAAATAAAACCATCTTCCAATTTCCAATTTTTTTTTATTTTAGAGAAAATCTACAAATCTTACAATTTAAATGAGTTATTCTGTAAATCACTCAAAATAAGAAAAATTTATCTTGATTACTGACACAAAAACAAATATAATTTCAGATATTATAAATATTATTAAAGGAAAATCCGAATATAATAATATCTTGAACAAGGTTGCTATGAGGAATTAATCTAAAATCACTGATAGGTTGTTAGGTCCGAATACCTTTTGAACTTATTCAATATTTTAAATTCTACTTATGAGTTGTTTTAATACTATATATATAAATTACTGGTTTACATCATCATCGAGTCAATATCAATACCAATTTATTTATTTACGATATAAATTACTAACCTTGTGAAGCGTATTTAAACAGTATTATTCATAATTTATGTATTAAATTAGACTTAAAGAATATATTTAGACTGAATATAAACACTAATTTAAGTACTAAAACTTAAATCTCAATGCATATTAATTTATTATTAGAATTTAATAAATTATTGATTCTATATTGGAATACAGGGTGCTTTGTAATAATTATTATTGATATCATTGGTAAACTCAGGTTCAGCAAATCGGAATTAAATTAAATAAAAACGAATCCCGATTTGTTTAAATGAAAATTGAAATTCAAGGTGCACGTCTCTAAAACCTAAATTTTTAGAAATAATTTGATTTCTGCCCGCGTAAAATATTAAATTTAAATCAAAATCTAATCAAATTCAAATTTCAAACAGTGAAGTTAAAATACCCGACTTGAAACCTCAATCAGCCCAGCATGAACCTAACTAATTTGGAAACAAAAATTTTTAGAAAAGTTTTTACTAAAACCCTAATAATCGTAAACTAAACAATTGATAGATCTACCGTAGGGTATATTTAGACAAGCAAATGCAAGTTTTTAGTAAAAAGTTTCTGTTCCCGATTTCTCGGATTTGGATTTGGGTCGTTCAAGTTTAGAACTGGGAGTCGGGGTCTGGTATTTTGACTTTGGTATTCGAAACATCAAAATTTAATTCGATTACAATAGGTATAGAAATAAATGAGTTTAGTAGTTAAGTACTAATAAAATATTCAAAAATCACATAAATTATACAAGATAATAACCTGGACGGTGATATAGCGATGGATATCAAATGGCAGAGAAAGTGAAGGCTTAGGATTTTATAGGTACTTAACTATAATTTAATTATACCTATTTCAGTTTGGTTTCGTAAGTGAGTTAGTAAATTTGGTTTGATTCCTTAGCTACACGTACACCTTACACAGTCTACTACACTCTGTGTCACGGTTAAATTTGACCAACGTATGAGTAGTATGTGGTATGCTTATATGATTCCCACCTCCTCATCTGTTCACATANGATGGATATCAAATGGCAGAGAAAGTGAAGGCTTAGGATTTTATAGGTACTTAACTATAATTTAATTATACCTATGTCAGTTTGGTTTCGTAAGTGAGTTAGTAAATTTGGTTTGATTGCTTAGCTACACGTACACCTACACAGTCTACTACACTCTGTGTCACGGTTAAATTTGACCAACGTATGAGTAGTATGTGGTATGCTTATATGATTCCCACCTCCTCGTCTGTTCACATTAAGTTACAAAAGAATTAGTTAATAGGTTGGTTCTTAGTAATGTGGAATCCACATTGTGGACATTAACAAACAAGGTTACATTATTTGCTTATGCGTTACTTATCTTGATTTAAAACTAGGATTTAAAATTGTTAAGAAATAAACTTCAATCTCTTTTGCTTTTATTTAGAACTGCTTCTTGGGAAAACGTTCGGGAACTCTTACTGCAGCTGCATTGTTTCAAAATTTATTCTATAAAAATTAATTTAGAATGTTCTCAAAGAATATTCAATGTATTCGACTTCTTCGATGCGTGATTGGTGCTGGTGAAGGGAAATCCATTCATCTCCTTTCTTCGTCACACCTTCCGCAGAACACTCATCCTCCTGTAATTATTCCTGAATACTCCTTTTAATACTAATTCAAGTGCAAGCGTTTTAAACATTTTTCTTCCTAGCTTCTGCTTGGATTCACCAAATAATTATTATGCTGATTTATTTATTAGCTGTCTGTAATTTTCTGAATCTCCAAGCAGTGACGTCTGCTTTACTGCTTTCTTAAATTTATTAAGCTTTAACTATTATGGCTGTGATCATTCATACTAAATAGTTAATATCTTAGTCTTAGTTAATAGATTACAAGTTTTCCTATTGGTATTTCCCAAAACTAAATTTACTAGTTTATTTTTCATTGATTCTTTAAGTTGAATTTGTAGTGGTTAGCAAATTAACGAAAAATTACTGTGTTATACGTAGTTTGCTAATCATAAGCAAGCTTCATTGGCTCACTTATTCATAATCATTATTTTCGACTCATTTAATTGGTTTCAGAGAAACTTAATTTCCTTTCGTCTAACGTTTCTTCTCATTTGTATTTAATTGCACCACTTCGGTTTAAACTTTGCTAGTTTGTTAAAACTATACTTTGCACGAAACCAATTTGGATCTTATTATTCTAATTATCTTTTTTGACCAACCAAAGGTGTTATTCGGAGGTGTGTGGAGAGGTGCGTCATCTAAAGGCGGTCGTCATGTGCGTAGTTCTCAAGCCCATGGATTTGAAGTCGCAGCATCTCAGTCAGTCGAAACCAGCTCAGAAAGGTAGGCAAAATTTTGATCTAATAGCGTCTTACTGTTGATTTTCATATTATTAAGAACTTGTAGAAGAAACGACTAAAGTTTACAGATACTCTATTTGTGAAATTTTAACATTATAATGAATAGCGGTAACGGGTATTTGGAACCGCCGCGAACACATCGACGATTGAAAAGTTTATCTGATGCTCTTGACTCAATTGGTAATTCATTTCAAAATATTTATGAGAAGCATGTGCATTCAAAGAAGCCAAAGGGAAATGTTAAAAAATCCAAATCCAATGTTGACCTTCCTGAAGCTGTTTTCGTACCTGAGAAATCCAAGAGAAGTAAAAGCCTCAAAATCGTTCGATCCAAATCCAAGGATAGTTCGAGATCCATAGGAAGTGAAAACAGTCCACCAATTATGATGTCCCCGCTTCCACGGTGTTCGTTTGATGTCGTTGATAATCCTGAACCAGAACCTGCACCACCCAACCCTTTTCACACAAAACATCCTACATCTCCATTAATTTGTACCAAGGAGCCATCAAATCGTTTAAAAGCTGAAATACAACAACAACAACAATCGCTCTATACACAGAAAGCCGATCGCCGAACATCTATGATCTGGGTAGACTATCTGACACAACCTGGAATTGAATTCAAAGATTCAGACAATGGTCAAGATGAAGATGAAGATGAAGATCACGAGAGTTTGGACACAAGTGTCGATGAAGAGGAACTCCGAGATGAGCCAGGGATGATCTACTCCGGAGCTACAAATGATTTAATGAAAAGAAAAATTTGGTTTGATCAGGCGAGGGAAGACACAACAGATATTTTTGGAGATGAAGAAACCGAGTTTCAACAAGATAAAGAAGATACTTCGAAACCAAAGTATTCAAAACGTCAACTTACGGGAGATTTTGAGTCTCCGAGAAACAATTTCTATCGAAAAATTCGAAGAGATTCCGCAGCACCCTCAATCAAAAGCAATCGAAGTGGTAGTGCACGCAGTCCGATGCCGTGAGTTGGTACAAAGTCTTGTGAGATTTTGAAATAAAGTTAATTATTTAAGATTTTGATAGGAATTTTAATTCTTTTATTTTGTTCATAAAATCTTAACTATATTTTTTTTATATTTTACAGTGATGGGTCAAACCAGCATCGGAATGTCGATGATCTCATCTTTGACATGTTCCGAGAAAAAGATGAGGAAGTTGCTATCGTGGGAACATTTTTAGCGGTGAGTGGGTTTAACTAAAAATGTTAATTTTACAGGAAAAATCATTATGTCAAATTTTAGGCTTTGGAGAAAACTGGATTACGTAAAGATGATCCAAGGCTGGCTGAATTATTTGATAATCTTCGTCGAGTTCATAAAGAACAAGAAGCAAATTTTCCTGGACGAATAGGTTCAAGTGAGGCACTTCGGTTAGACAGAGAAACATTCAAAGTCATCATCACTGACAATGTAAGTATTAAGTTAAAAATGAGTTAACATTAAAATCAAAAAAAAATTGCATTTATTACAATTTTAGATTGTCCTCATCTCGAAAGCATTTCGACAACAATTTGTGATTCCAGAGTTTCAGACCTTTTGTGGCCATCTTGAAGAAATGTTCTGGAGATGTCGAGAAGTCAAGGGAGGGAAAGTTGCCGGTTATATCCCACAACTTGCTCGTGTGGATCCTACTCTTTGGGCTGTATCAATTTGTACAATTGATGGACAGCGGTATTCAATCGGTGATACCAATATCCCATTTACTATTCAATCTTGCAGGTAAAACTTTAAAAAAAGAAAAAAATTTTTAGTCTCATCTCGATTTGATTGTGTTGTTTTGTTATAATGTTTTAGTAAGCCATTGACATATGCAATAGCTTTGAACGAACTAGGCGAAGATACGGTTCACCAGTACGTCGGTCAAGAGCCTTCTGGAAGAATGTTTAATGAATTAGTCCTTGATTATAATAGTGAGTGGATTATTAAAAAAAAAATAGTATAAAAATTAAGTGGACATTTGTAAGTATATTCTCATTGTCGTCACTTAAGTATATGAATTTTTGTTGCTTCAGAAAAGCCACATAATCCTATGGTAAATGCAGGAGCTATTATCATTTGTTCTCTACTTAAGTCAATGGTTCGTCCAGAAATGAGTCTTGCAGAGAAGTTCGATTATACTCATAATTATTTCAAGGTGTGATAATGTGTATTTTAATGATTTTAAAATTCTTATAAAAGTTAAATTTTTTGTTTTTATTTTGTAGAAACTCTGTGGTGGGGAGTATGTGGGTTTCAATAACGCAGTTTTTCTATCTGAGCGTGATGCAGCGGATAGGAATTACGCTCTTGGGTTTTATATGAGAGAAAATAAATGTTTCCCGGAAGGAACTAGCTTACAGGAATGTATGGACTACTACTTTCAGGTTAATTCAACATTCAGCATTATTGATATCGTTCTAATATTTACAACAAAAAATTTTTGACGTCTTCCTTTTAGATCTGCAGTATGGAATGCAATTGCGAAGCAATGGCTGTAATGGCTGGTACGTTTGCCAATGGTGGAATTTGTCCTGTTAGTGGAGAGAAAGTATTGAAATCCGACTCTGTGAGAGATGTCCTTTCTCTTATGCACTCTTGTGGTAAAAAGATAATTCTTAAGTTTCCAGTTAGTATCTAATTCTCCAAAGGTAGTTGTTCTTGTTAAAATAATTGTCATGATTTGAGAATTTTCTTTTAGGAATGTATGACTACTCGGGACAGTTTGCATTCAAGGTTGGTCTTCCCGCGAAATCCGGAGTTTCTGGAGCCATCATGTTGGTGGTTCCAAACGTATTTGGAATGGCTGTTTGGAGCCCTCCGTTGGATATTCTTGGAAATTCCGTTCGTGGAGTTGCTCTTTGTCAAGTTAGTAGTATATATTTTTTAAATAACTCATTTTATTTGGAAGTAAATCCAAATTTGATTTTAGGAACTTGTCTCAGTTTTTAATTTTCACAAATATGACAACCTAAAACATGCATCTGATAAGTTAGACCCTAGGAGACATCGCTACGAAACCAAGGGCTTGAATATAGTTAACCTTCTATTCTCTGCTGCTTCTGGAGATGTCACATCAATGCGACGCCATCATTTATCTGGCATGGATATGAATGCCACTGACTATGACGGAAGGTTACTAAAAAAAAAACTTACTACTAAAACAACAATAAAAAAGTTATCAATCTTTAAATTATTATTGGAATATAAATTTTCAGAACGGCCCTTCATCTAGCGGCAGCTGAAGGTCACTTAGAATGTGTTGAATACTTGCTTCGACACTGTTATGTCAGTTACGCACCAGCAGACAGGTAGGTGGTTAGAAATTTTTATAATAAGCTTTTTCATTTTTATGAATTTCAAAATTAATAATAATTTATTCTCTTTTATTTTGTAGGTGGGGTCATTTGCCAGTAGACGATGCAGTTAAATTTGGACATGAGGATGTAGCAGAATTTCTCAAAAAATGGGCTACAGATAACCCTCAATAAACCAAGGGATTTTGGTTTCTGTAGTCAAAAAAAATTGGAAAAGTCAAAATGACGAAAGAGCAACTGTTAAAGCACTCAAAAAAGAAGTATTATTAGTAGGTTGAAAAAGTTGAGTGTTTAGAAGTTTTCAGTGCAGTTCTTAAAGTACTTGAATGTTATGTAATCAATGTCACTCCACCAATTTCTTGTCAAATAGTTGTGCAGTACTACTAGTACTTATGATTCTATGATTCTTGTAATTAATTTTTAGTTGGCTAAAAAAAATTTTTTTTTTTGCTTCATGCGCCATTTTTCAAACAAGCCATTGAACTCGACTGACCAAGACAATAAGTGTACTCTACATCTGTATTTTTATGTTCCGTCATTCCTGTTCTTTTCAATTTTAATTATTAGTTGTCACAATATGTGAACCAAATTAACAATTAGTTATTATGTTGACAGTTGGTATAGAATAATATGTACAGTGCGGATAACAAAAGGTAAAAATTTTAGTTATTGAATATTTGGTCATATAGCTTGCATATCATCTGCTTCTTATGTTAATCTTTCTCTCAAGGATTTTTTTTCTTTTGTCAATTGTTGGGTCAGATTCTTTAGAAGTGAATTTTTATCAAATTTCAAAAGGGTTGAAAAATATATTTTTTGGTCGTCATTGTTAGTATACCTTGGTTTTAAAGAAAGGGTTAGATTTTAGTTACAAGAGAAATGAGTTTTTACGGTAACAAGGTGATGTATTATTTTTCAAGGATTTTTACCAAGAAAAAGTATGTGACCTCCACAGTAGGATTTTCTGTTTTTTCTTGTTTTTTTTTTCGATTTCCAAAGGGTCCTTTTTCAAGGGTTAACAGTCTTTTTAGATCATTTGTTTTTCAAATTTTAAAAAGGCTCCTACTGCTGTTGTTGTTTTCATATTTCGATCTGTGAGTGAAAAAAAATTTGTAATCTTTTGTTAATTTCAGGGTAATCGTTTTAAGCTATCTTTACACATTGCGTTCTAACTAACCTTTTAGGTTTTTTTTTTTTTTTTTTTTTCAAAAAGTGAGAGCTATTTATGATCTTGATCTTATTGGATATGAATTGATTTTTTTAAATCTTTGAAAAAATTTTACATTTTTTTTTTCATACCCAATAACTTAATAATAATCTCTTTTCATCCCTGTTTCGTTTTCGTTTTCGTTAACAAAAACGAAATCCAAAATTGTACTTAAGCCAATGAGAAACGCTAAGTTTTAGGTAAAAATGATGGTTAGCAGAATTTCGAAATAAATTCTGCTAATCCTTGTTATAAATCTTTTATAAATTTTTCTCGTGCTAGAATTTAGTTTTAAAAATTATAATCCTGTTCTCATAATGGTTTTACAAAAGAAAAATTTATGTTTCACACGATGAATTATGATAGGAAATATTATTACAAGAATGAAAGTTGAATAGAAATATAATAATCCAATAGTAACAGGATATAATACTAGTGGTCAGAAATTGGATTACGAAGATGAAGACCCCGTGCCCTTAAATACTTCCTTTCAAGTCAAAAACTATTATGTCAATCTGTCAATTAGGATATGTTCAATCATATTTTTCTTAAACCATTTTCATACCTAAATTTCAAAAAAAAAAAAAAAAAATTTTTATAATTTCTTACCTGTAAAATCAACCATGATGATCCATAAGGTTGTTATCTTGAAATAAGTAACTCCGATACTTCGAAGTAAGTCATCTATTTCCTTCAAATCAAAAAAGTTTGATACAAAATATGAAACAATAGTTGATTTATAATATTTTGTTTTTCGTTTTTCGTTTTCCGATTTTTGTTTTTCGTTTTTCGTTTTTCGTTTTTAAAAAACAAGTTTTTAAGGATGACCATCAANATAGTTGATTTATAATATTTTGTTTTTCGTTTTTCGTTTTCCGATTTTTGTTTTTCGTTTTTCGTTTTTCGTTTTAAAAAAAACAAGTTTTTAAGGATGACCATCAAGTTGTGTTAAAAATGCAACCAAACGCGTTTATGTATGTCAAATAACCTCATAAAGTAAAAACTTTCGTCAAATTCGGGTATAAAAAAAATTATTGACTTTTTTGAAAAAGTCATTTCTGAAAACCTGTCAATCAGGGCGTTTTCAGTCCATTGACCAGAACAACAGAACTGTGTGTATAGGGAGTTAAAAAAATCAAAAAAAAAAAATTCCGCTTCATTGATCATATTCATAAATGAGGAAGACACGCGTGACGTGTGCCTAAAAATCCCTAAAATTGTTCACATAACAGGATTTAAGATTTTTGATTTTTTTTTTTTTTTTTTCAAAAAAAAAACTATGATAAAAAAAATCCTACTTGACAATTGGAAACATCAACTTAAGGGCTACGGAAATGAAATGAACCACAGAGAAGTTTATTTTTGGGCTTGACTCGGATATGTCTTTTATTGAAAACAAAAATAAGTCTTTAGAAGTTGGGAAATTGGTTACAAAAATGAACTGACAGATCTTATTGTTAGATTTTTTTAGTACGAACCAAAACTGTCTTTTCATGTCAAGATCATCCGAAAAATTTTTGATTTTTACATTCATCAAGAAATCATTGTTATTAGTCGATTATTCTCATACACCCACGACCATCTCCCACCCACGCGTCCCACCCATGCGCCGTTCGTTTTAAATTCTTATTTTATTTTTTCAATAATAAATAATACTCTTCTAACAAAAAAATAACCGTGACGGTGGATTTGGATTTTTCTATTTATCTATCTCGTCAATGAATTCTGTATTTATATGTCACTTTTCTAATTTAGACATTTCCTTGTTATAAATTCAATAACTTACTCCAACGTCTACAGCTGTTGGATCTTACCTCTCAATTTTACATCAACAAATTCTTGTCATTTTCATGAAATTTTTCAATTAAAATCTTATACAACAACTCCACCATCTAGTTATTAGTATTGCACTTCAATGAGCCAATCCCTTCAGCAGAATTCTGCCTTATAGCACATTATTTCAAATTTGTTACTTAACAACACTTTTAGTAACAAAAGTTATTACTTGAAAAGTTCGGAATTGCAAAAAAAAAAGTTCATTTTTAAAACTCATTTGTCAATTTCAAAAATACGTAAACGGCCCGTGTCGTGTAGACGGTGACACGGAAGGCCTACTTTTTTTTCCAGCTGTATGAAGATACCCATGACCAAAATTGAAATTTTTTTACCCGCAAAGAAAAAATTAGGGACTAAAAACCATATGCATGTGGCTAAAGTGTTGCTAGAGAACACACAAAACAAAAAAAAAATTTTTTGTAAGAAAAAAAAAAGCTTAAGGACCCCTTCGTTTGGTTCATTTTTTTTTGGCCATTGCGCCAGTAGTTAGCACACGCTGTGAATTGAGCGAATGACGACGGTGGTATACAGAAATAAAGAACACTTGTGATTTATTCTATTATTAAATTTAAGGGTCCCTGTTCCCTTCAATGTTTTTATAACTTTTTTTTACCCTATTCATTAGCCATGTTTAAAAAAAAAACGGAAGTCTAAAAGACCAAAGGGGAGTAATTTTGAATGAGCGTATGTTACTATATGCTCCCTGCATCATGTCAAAATTTTTTTTTTATAAATCCTAAAAAAAACGTACCCTTGAACCAATCCGATTGAGTGTATTTTTTATATATCCGAAAAATATTTTTTATTACTCAAAAATCTCCGCCTTTTTTAGTTTTTTAGGACTATGAAGGAGCCTATGAGATTGAAAGTAAGAATTTTTTTTGTCTATTTTTAAGTCCCCCTTTACCTAACCCTTTTTTTTACAACCCGGGTGTTTTTTTTTGTTACACATTTTTATGATCATCCCTTTTTTGTTTTTTTTTTCTTTGAAAATCTTATAGAAAGTGAACCTTGAGAATCTCTTAACTCAAATGATTGAAATAAAAGTGAAAGTTTTAACAATTGAAATCAATATTGATAGTTTATCATTTGAAAATATTTTTAATAGTGTATCTAATATGATCATTTTTCTTATTAATTTATAGTATTATGTAACAGATTATGATTGACTTGAAATATGGGTTAAGAATGTTTAACTGCAATAAATATATTCATCTTTGTGATCATAAGAATTGAAAATTCGTTTTCGAATAAACCTTATGGCAGTAAACGTTTGACATACAAGTATTAGAATAATGTGATGTTCAAACTCACTACTAACTGTAGTGAATTAAAATAAAAAATTTTATGTGTTAATTCATAATATCACCAGTAAAAATTATACTACTTGTTGCACAAGGTGAAAAGCAAGTGAAGGACGCAACTAACTGACGAATTTAGAAAGTTGAAAATAACAAGAAACATTTATGTTAAAAAATGAATGATTTATTGCCACGTGTAACGTTTTATGCCACAATTTAATTGATTGTTGAAGTAGACAACATAAAGCATAATTCAATGAAAAAAAGTTCTACCATATCGAATCATAAATCATAGTAGTTGAAATATATTAACAAGCTGAACGGATTTATATGACAGTATCAAGACACAATTGCCAAGAACAAGTCAGAAAACTACATTTTTGCATCTCTATAGGTACTTCCAAATACTCCAGTGCGAAAATATACAAATTGAATTTCGTATCATTTCCTTACTTGTGTAATAATTTATTTTAAATAATAAATAAGGTTAGGTTAACATTTCAAATAAATGACCCAGGGTCCATGGAGACCGTTTGTTGTCGCTTCGCTTTATAGGGTCGCGCAGTTGTGGCATTATTTCTTCGAATGACAATACACTTACTTTCTCTCTGATTTCTAGGATAGTGTTATCTGTATTATAAATATTATGTCCGCTCAAGTATTCGCCATATATTAAAAACCATGGTGACAAGCACAAGAGAAGACGGTGAGACATGGAACAATGTCTACTGTATTTCCAATTGTGCAAGATGACCGAGTATCACGGTGTTCTGAGAATTTGCCAACATTCTAGAAGTGGAAGCTTCCACTTCTAGAATGTTGGCAATTGTAGAAAAAAAATAATTATGCGTTTACGTTCTGATTATGCGGTATTATGCGAAATAACATTGCGTTAATTGGCTCCATTTTTCATAATACATGAAGATCCTAAGTATCACCAATTAATATTGGTTGGCTGCGATTATTCAAATGTATAGAAACGCCGTCCTTGGAAATCATCCATGCATAAATGGTTATGGTTAACATAAATAACGGGGAGATTGAGATTCAATGTGTGCTGCATTAACTGCATAATTTCTCTCAAATTTACTACCTCGCTTTATCCATTATTATCTTGGAACATGTAATGAGACAAATTTACTAACATCCAGCTTTATCAATCCAACGCCAACCATCCTACTCGGTTTGATTAAATTATGTTCGTTCTTACTCCAATATTAAAACATTACTTTTCAGGAGTACGTTGAACACAATAATTAATGTGGGAAAGCATAGTAATAATAACGATACATTTATTGCTTCTAGGTTCCTGTGAAAGAAAGTCTCGAATGAAACAATGCTTTTGCAAGTAGTTAGTGTGTCTATTTTATTCCTGACCGTAGTTAATGGTTTAAATGTATGTACTGTATTGGATTTACAAAATTAATTATAATATTCGTATGTTTGTATTTATAGCCATGGGAATCAGTTGGTTGTTCTAAGTATGAGTATAAATCCAACTTGGGTAGTTTTCAAACAAAGACATTTATAACACAATTGAATCTTCCCACTAGAACACCAATACAGAAATATTACGATGGCAAATCGGAACTACGGCTAGTAAAAATGGCAGAAGGTTTTGAACTTTCTCAGTGTAGGCATGCTTGCGCTATTTTCCACCACAAAGATAAAGGATATTTAGGAGCCTTCGTAACTTATGTTGGTACAAATTATATACCTGAACATGGATTCAATGTTGATGCTGTACTTAATTTTTCTGAACCTGGCTCCGATGATTTGGAACTATATAAGTCTGGAATGGAAGGTAACGAGGCCAATATAAAATGGTTTAACGTTGATGAATATATAGCAACTCATCCCAGTAGTGCATCATCTACCACCCAGCCTAGTGCAACATCATCCAGCAACTTGACTAAATCTGTGGAAAGGAATGAAGCAAAATGTTTTCCTTTTTTTAAAAAAGGAAAACGATTAACAACCCCTAACTGAAATCCCCAAAGAGTAAGGTACATACTAGCTATAGGATTTGTTTAATGTATCGTAATTTAAAAATATATATAATTTAATAATTAATGCATTCAGTAGAGTAGTTAACTTTAACTGGATTAAAACCTATGATTACATCTTTTAGTATCAAAAAATTGAGTTTCATTAAATTCTTCTCTCTCATTGGATGATAAGATTAATAAAACCGCTTAATCAAATTTGATTCGTTGAAACGGTTTAAAAAAAAATTTGTTTCTTTTTGTTACAAGAATGGTTGAATTGATCTTTCAGGGTTAACGACGCTTGATTAAAAGATCCTAGGGTTGGAAAAATTTAATAAAATTTATATCATGTTTTTTTTTAATTCAAACTTTTCACAATTTGATCTACTAATAAATTCATATTTTTTTTTACTGGTTTTCCAAAATTTAGATTTGTGAAGTTAATAGAAATGAAGCTAATTTTAACTTTTGTTATAAAAGAAACTAGTGACAGTGGCCTGCTGGCATCATCGTAGTTATTTATTATTATGATTTGCATTGTTACAAACAAAACTATGTACAACAATATAGAATGAGAAAAAAAAAACTAAAAATTTGACATATTCAGTTGACATGGGTGATTTTCAGAAGATAAGAGAAGTTGTAGGTGGAAAATGGATGAAAAGATTTTAAAATGAAGTGAATTGTGTTTAATAAATTCTTCATTTTTCTTATTAATTTATAATATTACCGTATATTTTCCAATACAAGCCCGGGCTGCTATTCAAACCGGCATGTTTCGAACCAGGCTTCTATTAGAGACAGGCTATTATTAGAGACCGGCTACAATTCTTTCGAAGAGTACACATAAATTTGCAGACGAGCTTGAATAATATTTTCCCGGTGGTTTATTCAGAAAAGTTTAGATTAGAGAATTTAAATAACATATTTTAATCATCGCTTAGTTTATGGTTCAGAGTCAGAACTAACTAAAGATTCAACATCAATTTCTGAACCGCCATCCAGCAAAGAAAACTGAAATCTAATTTTGAAAATACCGCTAAGAGCATAATGTTTCCAATTAAGGCCCGAACTTGTATTAGGAACCGGCTTCTATAAGAGACCGGCTTCAATTTCCAACTTGAACCTTCGAAACCCCGGCTTCAAAACGAGACCGGTTTGTATTGGAGAATATACGGTATGTAACAGATTTTGATTGACTTGAAATAGGTTTAAGAATGTTTCACTGTGCGATAAATATATTCTGATCATAAGAATTGAAAATTCGTCTTCGAATAAACCTTATGGTAGTAAACGTTTGACATACTAATATTAGAATAATGTGATGTTGAAACTCACTACTAACTGTAGTGAATTAAAATAAAAAATTTTATCTGTTATTCAGAATAACATCAGCAAAAAATACTACTTGTTGCACAAGGTGAAAAGCAAGTGAGGGAACGCAATTAACTCGCGAATTCCGAAAGTTGAAAATAACAAAAAATACTTAAGTTACTAAATGTTAAAAAAATTAATGATTTATTGCCACGTGTAATGTTTTAGCCACAATTTAGTTGATTGTTGAAGTAGACAACATAAGCATAATTTAATGAAAAAAAGTTCTACCGTACCGAATCATAAATCATAGTAGTTGGAATACATAACAAGCTGAACGGATTTATATGACAGTATCAAGACACAAGTGCCAAGAACAAGTCAGAAAACTACATTTTTGCATCTTTATAGGTCCTTCCAAATACTCTAGTGCGAAAATATACAAATTAGATTTCGTATCATTTCCTTACTTGTATAATTCATCTTAAATAAGGGTAGGTTAACATTTCAAATAAATGACGTTTGTGGCATTATTTCTTCGAGTGACAATACGCTTACTTTCTCTCTGATTTTCCCGCTGTGATTTCTAGGAGAGTGAAGCTTATCTATATTAAATATTATGTCCGCTCAAGTATTTGCCATATATTAAAAACCATATTGACAAGCACAAGAGAACATAGTGAGACATAGAACAACGTCTACTGTATTTCCAATTGTGCAAGATAGCCGATTATCACGTTGTCCTGACACTTTGCCAATATTCTTAGAAGTGGAAGCTTTCACTTCTAGAATGTTGGCAAATTCAAACGTTAATCATTACAGAAGTAATTATTAACGTTTGAAACCACTGTAGACACCTTGCAAAGCGCAGCGTCTTGACAGGGTTTCATTAACCTAGTAATTCGACATACCTCGAGCTAGCAATACTTCTGTAAGTTATTTACAAGTTGTCATTTACACAGCGAATTGCCTACGGAACAATTTGTGTTTAAAATATTCTTCCATCACTGCATCAAAAAAAATCAGTTTTATTTTTACTTTTGAAGATAGATAATATTCTTACCTACGCAAAATTGTTATATATCCCATCGAGTATTATGCTTTAACTTGTTACAATTTGTAAAATTTATTTTTTCAACCAGTTTGGAATTGCTTGAATTTAAAATGATTTCGTGTGAAAAGGTGCGGGTTACTACGGTAATGCGAGGTATGCATTAATTTTTTACATGCTAAAATTTGCAAACTATAATATTTGAAGATAACTTTGTTTTAGCTGATGTAAGCTGATAAACATTGGGGAAATACGACATGGTTCTTTTCAAAATTTTTTTTCTATCTATCATTCTCACCACCAAATGCGCACTTCCCACTACATCATACGTACACAGATGGGGAAAGCCAGAATTGGGGATACTTTTAGGCGTCGAGCTTTCGTTGCAACTGCAGCTGTGAATAACTCCCTTTTTCTGAATAGGAGTCAATTGACTCAGAGTCATAAGTCATGACTCAATAATGACTCACACTTTTGCAGAGTCAATCATATTTTAATTGACTGGAACGACTCAAGTGACTTTTTCAAGCACTTTTCAGGATTGAGTGATGACTCAGAGTTACGACTCAGATAAAAAAATTTGTGTATAAAGCAGACAGCGTATTTCCAAAATTTCTTTATTTTCTCCATTTTACCATATTGAGCATCAAAAATTTTTAAAGAATTTATGTGCGTAATAAACTCGTTTTGTTTGCAACGAAATAACTTATAATCAACTTAATTTGCCATAAATTTCAAAAATTTAGTTTTCCCCACAAAGAAACGCACACAGGTTCGGTAGATTGAGCAAAAATTTTGAATAAAATTGGTTAAATCTGTTCAATAAATAAAAATCGTCAATTTGTAATTATTCGAATAAGAATTTGCTCTCTCGATGGTAAAATAGAGACTACTAAAAGTTGCGTGGAAAAAAAAATTATGCGTTTAAGTTGTGATTATGCGGTATAATGCGAAATAACATTGTGTTAATTGGCTCTATTTTTCATAATACATGAATATCCTAAGTATCACCAATTAGTATTGGTGCGCTGCGATTATTTAAATGCATAGAAACGCCGTCTTTGAAAATCATCCAATCAAATACAACATAATATTTAATAATTTTTATAATTACTTCGTAACACAAGAAATCTAATATGTTGGAGACAGATNCAAATACAACATAATATTTAATAATTTTTATAATTACTTCGTAACACAAGAAATCTAATATGTTGGAGACAGATTGATAATTCTCCTCTTGCTGACTTTTCGTCATTGGGGAATAATTTATAATTAAATGTCCGAGGTTTCGCGGACTTTGTTTATGGTTAACATAAATAACAGAGAGACTGAGATTCAATGTGTGCTCCATTCTCTGCATAATTTCTCTCAAATTTACTACCTCCCTTTAACCATTATTATCTTGGGACATGTATGAGACAAATTTACCAACATCCAGCTTTATCAATCCAATGCCAACCATTCTACGCGGTCTGATTAAAATAATTATGTTCGTTCTTGCTCCAATATTAAAACATTACTTTTCAGGAGTACGTTGAACACAATAATTAATGTGGGAAAGTAGTATAACGATACATTTATTGGTTCTAGGTTCCTGTGGAAGAAAGTCTCGAATGAAACAATGCTTTTGCAAGTAGTTAGTGTGTCTATTTTATTCCTGACCGTAGTTAATGNCGAATGAAACAATGCTTTTGCAAGTAGTTAGTGTGTCTATTTTATTCCTGACCGTAGTTAATGGTTTAAATGTACGACCTGTATTGGATTTACAAAATTAATTATAATATTCGTATGTTTGTATTTATAGCCATGGGAATCAGTTGACAATTCTACGTATGAGTATAAATATAACTTGGATAGTTTTCCAATAAAGATAGGTATAACAAAATTAACACAGAAATATTACGTTGGCAAAATGGAACTACGGGAAGTAAAACTGGCAGAAGTTTGTGAAGGTCCTCCGTGTAGGCATGCTTGCGCTATCTTCCAATACCCAGATAAAAAATATTTAGGAGCCATCGTAACTTATTTTGGTGCAAATTATATAGAACATGAATTCATTATTGATGATCTGCTTGATCCATGTGAATCTGACTCCAATAATTTGAAACTAAAGTCTNATGAGTATAAATATAACTTGGATAGTTAAAGATAGGTATAACAAAATTAACACAGAAATATTACGTTGGCAAAATGGAACTACGGGAAGTAAAACTGGCAGAAGTTTGTGAAGGTCCTCCGTGTAGGCATGCTTGCGCTATCTTCCAATACCCAGATAAAAAATATTTAGGAGCCATCGTAACTTATTTTGGTGCAAATTATATAGAACATGAATTCATTATTGATGATCTGCTTGATCCATGTGAATCTGACTCCAATAATTTGAAACTAAAGTCTAGTATGCAAGTTAGAGAGCTTGAAATAAAATGGCTTGACGTTGACGGATATGTAGCAACTCAACCCATTAGTGATTCATCTACCACCCAGCCTATTGAAACATCATCCAACAACTTGACTAAACCTGTGGAAAAGAATCCAGAACGTTTTTCTTTTTTTAAAAAAGGAAAACGATCGACAACCCCTAAATGAACTCCCCAAAGATTAAGGTAGTAGCTTAATTAGCTAGATTTGTCAAATGTATCGTAATTTAAAAAAATATATAATTTAATAGTTTATGCATTCAGTAGAGTAGTTAACTTTAACTAAATTAAAACCTATGATTATATCTTTTAGTATCAAAAAATTGAGGTTCATTAAATTCTTCTCTCTCATTGGATGATAAGATTAATAAACCCGCTTAATCAAATTTGATTCGTTGAAACGGTTTAAAAAAAATTGTTTTTTTTTGTTACAAGAATGATTCAATTGATCTTTCAGGGTTAATGACGCTTGATTAAAAGATCCTAGGGATGGAAAATTTTTAATAAAATTTATATCATATTTTTTTTTAATTCAAACTTTTCACAATTTGATACACTAATAAATTCATATTTTTTTTACTNGATTCATTAAATTCTTCTCTCTCATTGGATGATAAGATTAATAAACCCGCTTAATCAAATTTGATTCGTTGAAACGGTTTAAAAAAAATTGTTTCGTTTTGTTACAAGAATGATTCAATTGATCTTTCAGGGTTAATGACGCTTGATTAAAAGATCCTAGGGATGGAAAATTTTTAATAAAATTTATATCATATTTTTTTTTAATTCAAACTTTTCACAATTTGATACACTAATAAATTCATATTTTTTTTACTGATTTTCCAAAATTTAGATTTATGAAGTTTATAGAAATGAAGCTAATCTTAACTTTTGTTATAAATGAAACTAGCCACAATGGCCTGCTGGTATCATCGTGGTTATTTATTTATTATGATTTAACATTGTTACAAACAAAACTATGTACAACAATATAGAATGAGAAAAAAAAAACTAAAAATTTGACATATTCAGTTGACATGGGTGATATTCATTTGATAAGAGAAGTTGTAGGTGGAAAATTGATGTAAAGAATTTAAAATGAAGTGAATTGTTTCAAATTTAACCGAATTCAGTTATTTTCAGTTATAATATGTCTTATCAAAGAAATTTTTTTGATTTTTTTTTGTCTATTGTGTTTGAATTTATACATTGTTGTTGTTGTTTGTCCTAATGTCAAATTCAAAAGTTAACAACAATCCAAACCAATTGTTGCTAACTCCAACGCGTCAATTAAGTTCCAATTGTTGCTTATTTTAGCAGCCTTAGTGTTAACCTTCAATCTGGATTGCTTGACTACCGTATTTAACAAAAATTATTTCAAAATTTTTAAACTTTTTCTTTAAGTTAAAAAACTTAAATTTCTAAAATCCATTCTTTGCAAAAGTTGATTTATTATTCATTTTAAGAAGAAAAAAAAATACATATTTCATGTAGACAGCGTCGCTTTTCTTTATTAAAGGGTCCAACGGCCGAAAAAAAAAGTAACTTTAAGNATCACAAATTGAACAATATAAAACAACCAATTGAGAATGGTTGTAGCAGTTTCAATGATTAAAATTCATTGTGTCCAACTGTTTCAAATTTTCTCTGCAAATTATCTAGTTTCATCATAAAAATTTAGTCTGCAAACTTCTTCTACAACGGCCGAAAAAAAAAGTAACTTTAAGAATCCCCGTATCAGATCACTGGACATTATTGGACTCATTGATGGTTTTTTTTTGTTGGCTTTTTTTTGAACCATTTTTAGGAGAAAAAAAATTGAATAAAAGAGAAGTACTTTAGAGTCGGAAAGGGAAGTTCTTCTTTGAAATTTTGTTACATAATGGGAAAAAAAAACTTAGAAAATGAATTCAACAATGGTTGAATAGATCTCCAAAAATGAATTTTAAGGGTTATCCTCTCTTTTTCGTAATTTTGAATACATAAAAAATTTCGTTGGATGACAAAATGACCCCAACTGTCTCCACTAAACGGTCTGTTTTCTTATATAACTCAAAGGAAAAGGAATGACTTCCGTGAATTTGGAAATAAAAAGATACAAAAAAAAAATTTTTTTTTAGGAACCATTTCTTCGAATAAGAAGGCTTTTTTTTTTAAAGAAACTTAAAATTATGAATGAACCGACGAGCGGCGTGAATAATAATAATAAATGAAATGTAAAACATAAATTTCGTCGTGAAATTTTGTAAAATGATGATGGTGAGTTCATATATCTTATTTAGACTGTATACTTTACTATTGACTAAAAAAATCATATTCAAAATTTCAACAGAGTTAAGGAAACGTTACGAAATGGTCATAATAATAACAATTATTCGAAATTTTTTTGAAAAAAANATTTCAACAGAGTTAAGGAAACGTTACGAAATGGTCATAATAATAACAATTATTCGAAATTTTTTTGAAAAAAAAAAAAAAAAAAAAAATATTCGAAATTCAGAAGAAATAAAACTAAAATTTGGACAAAAAAAGAAGAAGAAAAAGGAACCATTTCACTCAAAAATATTACATCCGCTTGGTCACGTGTGGATGAAGAACAATGAATTGTGTCNATTTCAACAGAGTTAAGGAAACGTTACGAAATGGTCATAATAATAACAATTATTCGAAATTTTTTTGAAAAAAATAAAAAAAAAATATTCGAAATTCAGAAGAAATAAAACTAAAATTTGGAGAAAAAAGAAAAAAAAAGGAACCATTTCACTCAAAAATATTACATCCGCTTGGTCACGTGTGGATGAAGAACAATGAATTGTGTCTATAAATTATAAGAGAAAATCATGTAATATGATCAACTATTATTATGTTATGGACCATGAATTTTTATCCATACTTTTTTTTTTCTGAAAATCTACTAACAATAAAGTGATAATTTACCAAATAGGCTTTCAATTTTGTTCATCCTCTACCTTAAATACTTAATATTATCTGTATTTCAACAATTAAAAGATCGAACATTTCATTAATGATATTTCAAAAAAAAAATAATAATAATAATAAAATAATACTAAAAATTTTTGTTTAAAAAATATATTTTATGTTGTTTAAAACTTTTTTTTTTGTGAACATCCATCAGCATCATGTATTCTTACGCCCGTTTTATACTTAATGTCATTTGTTCTTCATNTTTTTTTTGTGAACATCCATCAGCATCATGTATTCTTACGCCCGTTTTATACTTAATGTCATTTGTTCTTCATTCGAATGAAATACAGTATGATTATTAAAATTTTGCAAAAATCTTAATTGTCAAGCTAAATTGGATTGCAAATTTTTATTCAAAATTTCAACAATTATACTAGATTTCATTCGAATGAAGGACGAATGACATTAAGTATAAAATGGGCATTACTTATTATTAGAAAACCCCAATTTGTAACAAAAAGTTAATATTATTGAATTTTTATTTCAACCCTTGTCAAAAGGATGAGCAAAATTTCCCATAAAACCAATCAAAAAAAAAGATAAATTTTAAAATAAGCCAATCAACAACTTTGGATCATCAATACATAAATTTAAATCTAAATTTACTCCTCTTTCTCACTAAAAACAAATTTTGAAAAAAATTCACTCCATAAAACTCCTCTAAAATTTGATAAAATACGGTATCGCTTATAAACAAAAGAATACAAGGTGTTTAACATTTTTTGCACCCTAGAAAGCATGGCGTCATTTTTTCACACTCTTTTGCTGGCAAGAGCATGGAGTGGGAGGAGCTACGATGAAATTGAAGAAAGAGTGTGCAAAAAAAGATTAAACACCCTGTATATAAAAACATACAGTATAGCAATTATTGTTAGTGAAGTTGAAAAATAATATTGAATCGTGTCATTACTAACTAACAACAGTACTCTATTTTCTCACAATTATAATAAAAATGATAGAGTAATAAAATCCATTGTTGAAATTATTATTTTTTTGGAACTAACAGTGCCAGNTCATTTTTTCACACTCTTTTGCTGGCAAGAGCATGGAGTGGGAGGAGCTACGATGAAATTGAAGAAAGAGTGTGGAAAAAAAGATTAAAGACCCTGTATATAAAAAAATACAGTATAGCAATTATTGTTAGTGAAGTTGAAAAATAATATTGAATCGTTTCATTACTACCTAACAACAGTACTCTATTTTCTCAGAATTATAATAAAAATGATAGAGTAATAAAATCCATTGTTGAAATAATTATTTTTTTGGAACTAACAGTGCCAGCGTCAAGCATTTGGTTCTATTGTATTTGATTTCATTATGCAAAACAAAATCCAATTATCATTGTATTTTGATCTAAAATGGATAAATAATATTCTAAAACGAAGAGAAAATTATGATAAATCCACTTGAGTAATATTTTCAAAAATATAGGGTGAAAGTTTGATAGTAAATCACCCTCATACTTTCCCTTTATTGTTAGATTTAAAACTTAAATTTATATATTGAAAGTTACGTGGGTGGATTTTACGGAGGGATTATTCAAATCCGATCGATTTCATATTTTTTTTTTCTATCTCATCACCACCACCACCACTACTAGATTTATATTTTTTTTTCAGAGAATATCCTGGGAATTACTTTTTTTTTCTTCTAACCCTCGGAAAAGTATACTTTTTTTGGATCAATTCTTATAGTTCCCCTTGTGCTTTTTATTATTAAATGGGAACGGTACATTAGACCATTAGATGAGGGTGGACTTTGAAAATTTTATTTTTAGGAAATATAACAGGGAAAGAGAGAAGGGGAGAAAGTAATCGAAAAAAATTTTCTTTCCCCTTCTTTAACCAGACTCAAATGGATTCCAGAGAGATTCATTTCCGTCTCTTTTTTATTCCCCATCAAATACAGCGGGAAGTTCNTCAGACTCAAATGGATTCCAGAGAGATTCATTTCCGTCTCTTTTTTATTCCCCATCAAATACAGCGGGAAGTTCAAATGAACCAATCAGTGATTCGGATTTTGAATCTTTCTAAACCAATCACTCACATCGGGGACTAAAAATGGCTTAGAAGTGTCTGGCGTGTGTGGGTCTATTATTTTATTATTTATCCAAAAGGTGTTGTTTTTTTTNAAAATGGCTTAGAAGTGTCTGGCGTGTGTGGGTCTATTATTTTATTATTTATCCAAAAGGTGTTGTTTTTTTTTATATAATAAAAAAAAGAGATTGATATGTCTAGTCCTCTTTTGTTAAAAAAAATGTATTAAATAAAATTTGGTGTGTAATTTTAATCCGAATTTTAGATATTTTTTTCATAGATGTAACTTCTATTGTTGTTATTGGGATTTGTTGGAGATAAGGCAAATATGACACACAATTCACCATTGTCATTTGTCAAGACTTGAAGATGAGGGTTCAAGATTAAAATAGGCAGGCGTGGAATTGGGTTTAAAAAATTTCTAAAGTTTTTTTTTGTATTTTTTTTTGAAAAATAACAAACTAAACGAAATAATCTTATATAATTCTAATTTTCAGAAATATTTTAAGAAATATTTTAAGAAATATTTTAAGAATTATTCATTAAAAACGAAAAGTAAAATAGACTAAAATTTTCTTCACTGAAATGGAAATTTGGAACTATGAATTATGAATGGTTCCTAAGGTATTGATAGTTTTAATTATTTACTAAGACCAACAAATATTTTGGTATTAATAAATCGCCTCACTGTCTGTNTCAGAAATATTTTAAGAAATATTTTAAGAATTATTCATTAAAATCGAAAAATAAAATAGACTAAAATTTTATTCACTGAAATGGAAATTTGGAACTATGAATTATGAATGGTTCCTAAGGTATTGATAGTTTTAATTATTTACTAAGACCAACAAATATTTTGGTATTAATAAATCGCCTCACTGTCTGTGGAACGTTTTCTTTTTCTTTTTCTTTTTGATTTCGAAAGTTGTAGTGAATACTTTGGATAATTTACTAATAATACCATTGAATTATCTAAAACTAAAACAAAACGAAAAAGTATAAAAACGAATCAATCCAAAAATGGTTGAGAAGAAAATATCAAAAGGAACAAAACCCAAAAAGGTATTTTTTCTTAAGGTCAATAAACTCTCATAAGGTCAATGACCTTCAAAAAAAAAGTAATTTTTAATTTTAATTTTTGATTTATTAGGAGAAAAGAAGTAAAAGTAAGAGTTCTAAATCTCCAAAGAAATTGAGTAAATCAAAATCAAAAAATCCAAGAAAGGTACCTCCTTCAAAGGGAGTTGGCAAAGTCCCTCCTTCTCCCGTTGACAGTGTGACGAGTCAAGAAAAAGTGACAAAAGTCAATCCTGTCAAATCTACACCAGTTACAAAAACTAAAGGAAAAAATAAAGACAAAAAACTCAAAAAATCTAAATCAAGGTCAAAAAGTCCAAAAGCACGATCTAAATCTGTAAGTTTTAAATTCTATCCGTTCAAATTTTGTACAGAAATAATTATCTTTTGGTAGAATTTAATCCACTATTTTCATAAAATTTGACAATTTTTATTTAAAAAAAAAATAAAAAAAAAAAAAATTTTTTTTTGATAACGTGGTAGTAAAAGATTCATTTTGAAACAAATGAATGATACCAACTAAAGGTCAATGACCCCATATTTTATTTACAGAAAACAAAAAGCGGCAAAAAGGAACGCGGAAGACCAAAATCGGTAATTGATTTTAAAATCTTTATTTTCAAAAATTATTGTTTAAAAAGTAAAAATACGATTAGCTAAATAATAATTTTGACAATATTTTTTTCAGAAACAAGAGAAAAAAAGTGTTAGCCCTAAGCGTGGAAGATCAAAATCTGTAAGTAACAAAACTATTTTTTTTTGTCACAGTCTTGTAGTAGTAGTGTTCATTTTATTTAATTTATAACTCCAATTAGAAAAAAGGAAAAGAAAAAGGCGGGAGAAAGAAATCAAAAGTTGATAAAAAATCAAAGTCTGTAAGTCTCCATTTTGTATTGTTAGCCAATCAAAAAAAAAAAAAAAAAAAATTCTGAATTTTTTTTAATTTTTATGTTTCTGATATTTTTTTTTAATTTTATAGAAATCCAAACCTAAAGGAAAGAAATCAAAATCAAAGGTAAGTTGGTAATGAATTTAATAAATTTAAACAAAATTTAAAAAAATTTTTATACTTAATCTTGTATATTAGGAACGTAAATCTAAAGATTCCAAATCAAAAGAACGTAAAGGTGGTGGAAAAGGAAAAGATAAGAAAAAAGAAAAAGGTAAAAAAGAAACAGGAAAATCAGTGAGAAGGGAAAGGAAAGAAAAAGAATTGACACAGAAGCAGAAGGATGCAGAAGAAGCGCGATTAATTGCTGCAGCAACAAAAAAACTTGATTTAGAAAATTCACAACGATTGGGTCATCTTGATCTGAGTGGAGCAATTCTAAGAGCCAATGAAAAAATCTTATTTGACTATAATCAAAAAGAAAGAGAACGAAAAGAGGTCAAATTAAAATTATATTGTTAACAATTAAAATGACCTTAGGTCAAATGAGGTCATTGACCTCATTTAACCTAAGGTCATTTTTAAAATTATTTTTAGTGGGATGACTACATCGCTTGTAATGGAACTCCGATAGTATCTAACCTAGTCGCAGTTAATTCATTCATGACAGAATGGATGTACGAACTCGGTAAAGAGCCTACTTTGGATTTAATCTTGGAGTATTCCATTCCAATTCTTCAAGTAATGATCAATTTGTTCATTTTTTTTTTATTTTGATGAAGTATTTAAATAACCTATATATTTTATCAGGTAATCAATGAATTGAGAAACTTACTCAATATCCCACCTGACAGTGTCAAATTTGACAGCCTGAAAGAATTAGGAATGGTAACTAAATTAATAAAAAATTTTTTTTTTTTTTTTTTTGAAAAATGAACTAGGCATCAACTTAAATATTAATTTCTTTACTTCTGCGCAGATGTATCATGAATTCAAAGAGAAATTGAAGGCATATATCGATAATGGTACGCACGCTGTCATTCAAGATCTTACTGAATACTATGATCCAGAAGTTGGAGTGTTTGAATATATTGAAGCAAGTCAGAATCGTCAAATTACGCATGCGCTCTGGGGAAATCTTTTTGTTTCACCAGAAAATAATGGACATGAGTTCACTGACATGGGATTCAAATTCAAAATTCCAGAATCATTAATATTTACTCGAGGGATTTATCGATTACTGAAGACAGTTTATGATCACTACTCTGACACAAGCATGTCTTATTTTTCTCCATTGGTTGAAAATGCTTTGAAACAATGTAAATAATCAAAAAAAAAAAAAAATTTTTTTTTGAAAATTTTTACTTATGAAACAAAATTTTGATAATTTTTTCTATTTTCAGCGATTTTGAATTGGTTGATAAAGAAAAATGAAGGGAAACCGAAACGTTCGGAGTTGGAATCTCCACCTGAAACTGAAAAACGTGGGAAGGTATAATGTTATCCTATTAAAATTATTTGCGCCGACTCTGTCGCCATTTGGTTAAAGTTGGTTAGATTTATTGTATTTTTTTTTCTTGTTTAATTAATTTCTTTTTGTTTTCTTTTAATCAGGAAAAAAAGAAACTTAAAGGGAAGAAGGGGAAGAAAGGGAAAGGAAAAAAAAGTAAAAAAGGAAAAAAGAAAAAGAAAAAAGGTAACATTGATGAAAGTACAGATGATGATTTGTCTGATGGTGAGTCTGGATTGGCTGATGGAGACGACGATGAAGAGTATGATGATGGACCTAGCGATATGAAGCGCAAGCGTGGTAAGAAAAGTACGGAAAAGAAGAAAAAATCAAAAAAAGGGAAAAAGAAGAAAAGTAAAGGGAAAAAGGGAAAGAAGGGGAAATCAAAAAAGGGAATTGGTACTAAAAGTGATTTCGACGACGATGAGGAGGCGAGTGAAAAAGGACGAAAATCAAAAAAAAATCGACGTAAACTTACGAAAGGTGGTACTACGGATGAAGATGAAATGGAGACAAGTGAATACGAAACAACTACCGAAGAAGAAGAGGAAGAGACAACAGAAGGAGGTGGAGACGATGAAGAAGGAGAAAAGAAGAAGAAAAGACAACGTAGTAGTAGTGGCAATATATCCAGTGGTGAAGAAGAAACCGAAAAAGTAAAAATTATCTAAAAAATTAAAAAATTTTATTTTAAACAAAAAAAAAATTTTTTTTTCTCAAAAAAAAAAAAAAAAAAAAAAAAAAATTTAAAAAAAAAAATTTTTTTTTAAAAAAAAAAAAAATTTTTTTTAAAAAAAAAAAAAAAAAAAAAAAAAAAAAAAATTTCAAAAAAAAATATTTTTTTTAAATGTTTACTTTTCTATTGGCAGGAGTCAAAAGAAGATCGTAGAGCTCGTCGAAGACGTGAAGAAGAAGAGCGCGACGAAGCAGATCTTCTAGATGACATTGTTCCTGATATTGCGACTACATTGCGACGGCCTAGTAAACTAGACGTAGACGATGACGATGATGATGACGATGAGGTAAAGATAAAAAAAATTTTTTTTTTGTTCTTATCTAACAAAATATTTAAGGTTCCTTACGTTTCTATTTTTACTTATTGGACACAGGGTGGTGGTGAAGAGGTCAAAGTGAAGAAGATGGCTAAAGCCAAAAGTAAAACGGACGTCAGTAGTAAAAGTAAATCGGAAATTGCAAAAAGGAGCAAGGGTTCAATTGACATGAAGGATATTAACAATATTGTTGATAACGTAGAGGAACGGAAACAGAGTGATGGTGTAATGAATTAAAATTTCATGTAGTTATTGTTAAGGTTCTTAAGTTGTAATCAATATCTTGAGTATGATTTCATTTTCTTTTCTCAGTCGAAAAAAGATATAAATGCAAAGAGAAGTCGTAGCCGTGGACGAAGTACAGTTAAAAAGGTTCCCAAAAAATCAAAATCTCGTACAAAATCAAAGAAAAAAGGGAAAAAATCAAAATCCAACAAGAAGAAAAAGGGATCTAAAAAGAAACGGAGCAAAAATGTAAGTGCGCATGTCTTATAAATTAAAAATCATGGCTTTTCTTTTATAATTTATTAATAGAAAGGAAAAGAGAGTTCTACGAGTATCTCCAAGTCAAGATCTAAATCTAAATCAGNTATCTCCAAGTCAAGATCTAAATCTAAATCAGGGAAATCCAAGGTTGGCATTTTTTCAAGTAAGACAATGAACCTTGGAAGTTTGATTTTTTCATCTTATTTTTACAGAAACGAAAGAAGAAAGGTGGAGGAGGTGGTGGTTCAAAATCAAAGTCAAAGAGTAAATCTAAAGGATCTGTAAATAAACTTATTTTCTCTTATTTAATCTTAATTAAAACTAAAAGTACTAAAGTTGNCAAATCTAAAGGATCTGTAAATAAACTTATTTTCTCTTATTTAATCTTAATTAAAACTAAAAGTACTAAAGTTGTTGTTTTTGCAGAAATCAAAATCAAAATCAAAATCTAAAAAAGGAAAAAAATCAAAGTCAAAGTCAAAGGGCAAAAAGAAAGAAAAGAAAGTTAAGAAGACAAAGTCTAAATCAAAATCAAAATCTCAATCAAAATCAAAACCAAAATCGAAATCAAAATCAAAATCAAAGCCCAAATCTCAAGACCGATCCAAATCTGTAACAAAAAAAAATTTTTAACAAAGGATGGTATGCAGAAAAGCATACCTCATTTTTTTCGCTCGGATATTCGGTTCAATTATTTCAAATAGTGCATTTCCTAATGCTACATTACCCCGTAAAAGGAAATTTCGAAAAAAAATTTTATCGCTGAGTTAAGTCATTTTTCCAAACAAAATTAACACATGAGGCATGGGGCGACTATGCGCAGATAATTTTAATTTTGGTCATGTTCCCATCTAGCTAATTTTTTCAGATTTTGCACATGACAAGACTACTAACAGGGCATGTTTTTCCAATAAAGTTAAGATGTTGACTATGGTTAGACTTGTGTTCACAAGTCCCCAAAGACTTGAGTTATTTACTCATTTAGATCACTATTAAGATAATTCAATGCGACTCTGAGGGCAAATTCCGTTTTGCACCTGCAAATTCGCTGAGAGTTACACTAAAAAACGAAAAAATTTTATAAAAGCTTCCTCTCAATAGTAAACTTACTTTAAGGTTGGTGAAACGTTAAGCCAGTGGATAGAAATCTGTTTATAACTGCTAGATTTTGCAAAATGGTATTTCGCTATAAATTTCTCAGTCGTGAAAAATTATATTTCGGGTTTAAATAACTAATTATTAAAAATTATATAATGGAACCCAGTAAGCTTGTTGAATAATTGTTATTAACTTGGTAAGTTTCAATAAAAAAGTAATCCAATAAAACCCAGCCATTTATGGGGTTCCATTTGGGTTCTATTGACTTTGAAATAAGCACTTAAATAATGCAAAATTCTATCGAAACACTTTAACCAATCTCCATTCGCTCGAAAGTCATAAAGGGTAATTCTCTCGTGCGCAGATAATAAGACAATTCGATCGCATGTGTGGCAAATGTGTTGCCAATTGTGCGATTTTCATAATTAAGATGGATAGAGGTGATTATAAGGGTAGAAGTGGATACATGTGAGTGATGCTGTGAGAGATAAGGAGAGGGTCGGTATGGAAGTGGGAAGAAATGGAAGGGATGCAGGGAGGGACGGAAGGGACGGAATGGATGCTATTATAGAACCAACTAAACTTTACGTTGCGTATGCGTAAATTTTCACGGACTGACTAAAAAACTTACCAGGAAGGTTGACCGAACTCCTTACCACAACTAAAACATTAAACTTCTTCAGACGTGGAAACGTCTGTTTCTGGTTCACTTTCACTGCCGAGAGTGATAACTAAGCTTACACAGAATAGTTCAGCCACCAATTGGTTAATACGGTTGGATTCTACCAAAGGGGCCGCAGTAAATTTTTCTAAGTTTTTCTCCATAAGGGTGAGTACAAAAATTCATTTCCAAATTAAATTTTTTTTTCAAGTACTATATGACCGATAAAATGACCTAAACTAAAGTTGTACAACATGTTAAGCTGAGTAATATGGAGAAAGATGCAAAGGAGGCGGGAAGGGACGGGAAGAATGTAAATACATACGACAAAGATAGGGATATGAGAAACGGAAATTGTGAAGAGGAATGTGACGAACGGGGGATAGACAGAAACGGGGGTAGACGGAGAAGGACGAAAGGGATGGATTAAATACAGCAAGAACCTCGAGGGATGCGGGAAGAGATGCGTGGAGATATGTAGGAGAGACGGAAGAGTCCGGGAAGGACAATGGAACTATAGACGCAACGGAAAATTGGTTGAATGGACGGAAAGATAGCGAGTAGAAGTAGATACGGAAATAATGTGGGGAAGGAAGTATTGAATACAAATAGGTACTTCAAGTATGAGGGGAGGGACGGAACTTGTGGGAGGAATGTCAGCTGGGGTGCGGATTAGAATTAATTTCAGAATGCAAAAAGCACACTTTTTGTAATACTATTCAGCTTGGATGTGTCTAATTGCCCAACATTTACACCGGGAAACTGATGACGTTGCTAAAAATACTTAAGGTATCAAACCAAGCTTTAGTACAGAATATAACAAACAAAATTATGACCTACTTGAGTTGCATATGTCAATTTACCAAACTCAGAATCTGATAACTTGTGACCTTGCAAGAAATTAACGAATCAAACCGAAATTAAATTTCAGAATGTAACCAAAAATGTCCGCATCTTTCCTGTCAATCCCCATACCCTTTTCGACTAACCGCATTCCTCCTCTCCATACCACCCCTCCCCGCATCCCTGCCGTCCAATTCCGCAGTTTTCCACTCCTTCCCGTATCTTTTTCATTCGTGCCCTCATTCCCACGTCCATCCACGCATCCCTTCTAACGTTTTCCGTATCCCCAATAACTTCCCGCAAGCGTACCGCTATTCTCCTCATCCTTCTCGTCCCTATTCGCATTTCAGTCTCTCGTCGCTCCCGTTCTAGCCCTCATTAGTTTATCTCTCCCATACTTTTCCACCTCCTTTACGTCGCTCCCCAGACTCTTCCATCTCTCCCTATATTCCTCCACACATCTCTTCCCATCCCCTTCGTATTCTTTCCGTCTCTCCCCGTTTATCTACCGTGCCTCCCTACATCGATCACGTTCCAGCCCGCAT
>NIPM01000253.1:137471-194972 GCA_002738285.1 Holacanthella duospinosa | reverse complement strand
CCCTCATTAGTTTATCTCTCCCATACTTTTCCACCTCCTTTACGTCGCTCCCCAGACTCTTCCATCTCTCCCTATATTCCTCCACATATCTCTTCCCATCCCCTTCGTATTCTTTCCGTCTCTCCCCGTTTATCTACCGTGCCTCCCTACATCGATCACGTTCCAGCCCGCATTACTTTATCTCTCCCGTCCTTTCCCACATCCCTTCCGCCGCTCCCCTTACGCTTTCGTTTCTCCCTACATCACTTCTCGTATCTCTTTCATCTTGTCCGTCCCCCTCCTCATCCTTTCCATCTCTTCCCGCATTCTTCTCAACCCTTGCCGAACCAATTCCATGCCGTTCGTCCTATCCCGATTCAGTTGCATTATTCTACACATCATTTCCGTCCCTGCTACACACCCCGCATTCATCCCGTCCCACTCCGGATTCCGTCTCTTCTTGCATCACGTCAATCCCTCCATGCATCCCTTCCATCTTTCCCCGCATCTCTACCGTCCTTCCTCTTATTCCTTCCTGTATGATTCCCGTCCCGCCGCAACATTTCCGTCTATCTTGTTTCTCACTGCACCCCATCCGACCCTTTCCCATGAGTTCCGCCCCACCCAGCATCGTTTTCGGTACTCGTTTCATCCCCTCCGACCCTCCCCGCATGAGTTGAGTCCATCCCTTATCCTTCAACTATTTGCATTCATGCCGCCCCTCCCCTCATTGTTCCCATTATCCCTGCATTCATTCCTTCCTCGTCCTCATGTGTTCCATCCTCCCTTCATCCTTACAGAGTCTACTTTCATTCCTGCCATCCCTCCCCGCATCATTTTTGATACTCCATGCATCCCTTTCCGCAGTCTTGCCGTCCCTGTTGGTACCCTACCCGAAAGTGCACAATTGACCCGGTTGTGAGTTNCTGGTTGTGAGTTTGGTCACAAAACACTTTACTAATAATATTTCGACATCGAGAAGTGCTTAGATTACTTATTACATGCTAGCTGTATTGAGGATAAACTCCAAAGCAATTAAAACTCACTGGCAACTCGTTGTCACATATTTAGACGAGCGATATTATAAAGTTGGCATCACATATGCGACCAACCGAATGTAAACCGATAAAGTAATCGATTTTTCTACGTTTTCAAATTGTTAGAATTTATGAATTCGTTAATTAGATATGAGTCATCCTGAAATTTCTACAAGATATTCAGAATCGCTTGATAAATGAACGAAAAAAGTCAACCGGTGCCCTAATTACCGTTTTAAGATTTTTCAAAAATTAGCCGGGCGCATATGTGCACGAGAGGCTGGAGACGGGTATAAAGTAAATTTACTATTGAGAGGAAGCTGTTATAAAAAATTTTCATTAAAAGTATGGAACTATTAGTCTATAGAAGTATTTTAGTGTAACTCTCAGCGACTTTGCAGGTGCAAAACGGAATTTGCCCTCAGAGTCGCATTGAATTATCTTAATAGTGATCTAAATGAGTAAATAACTCAAGTCTTTGGGGACTTGTGAACACAAGTTTAACACAAGTCTAACCATAGTCAACACCTTAACCTTGCATATTGGGAATTTCATACTCTAAGTTCTGCGCATGCGCGCTTGGAATGTAGAAGAGCCCCGCTAAATTTCTTTATTGGAAAAACATGCCCTGTTAGTAGACTTGTCATGTGCAAAATCTGAAAAAATTAGCTAGATGGGAACATGACCAAAATTAAAATTATCTGCGCATAGTCGCCCCATGCCTCATGTGTTAATTTTTTTTGGAAAAAATGACATAACTCAGCGAAAAAATTTTTTTTCGAAATTTCCTTTTACGGGGTAATGTAGCATTAGGAAATGCACTAT
Organism: Holacanthella duospinosa; assembly: GCA_002738285.1. Taxonomy (NCBI): domain Eukaryota; kingdom Metazoa; phylum Arthropoda; class Collembola; order Poduromorpha; family Neanuridae; genus Holacanthella; species Holacanthella duospinosa. The sequence goes on along the minus strand of NIPM01000253.1, from coordinate 193,131 downwards.
TTGAAATAATTGAACCGAATATCCGAGCGAAAAAAATGAGGTATGCTTTTCTGCATACCATCCTTCATAATTTATATTAATTTTGACATTTTGAATAGAAAAAGAAGAAAGAACCCAAGCCAAAAAGTTCAAAATCCAAAAAGAAAATGAAGAAGAGTAAAGAGAACAAACCGAAAAATAAAGGAAAAAGTAAAGAAAAACGAAAAAATAGTAAAACCCGGGTATATTTGAAATTATATTACAAAAAAAATGCCGATAAATATACATACATAAAAAAATATATATACCAAAATGGAGATAAAAAAATCGTTTTTTTTTTCAGGGTCGATCAGCTACGAAAAAAGGGAAAAAGCAAAAGAAGAATAAAAAAGTTAAGGTAAAGGAAATAAAATTAATTTTAATTAAATTAATATAAAATATATAAATTAATTTCAAAAATATTTTGACAAGAAAAGAAGAGCAGAAGTGGAACTACGGATTGTAAGTTGTTAAATTTTGACTCAATATCAATTTTACTTAAATTTTTTTTTAAAGACAATTGATTAATAGTAGGGTTAAATTAATTACTTTTTAAATTAATTAATTAATAATAATAGCTCGAAATCGTGAAAAAAGTGAAAAAGAAGCTCTCCTACCAATGCTCCGTAGAAATGAATTGAATTTACGAAATTTCTCTATCGAAAGTGGAGTTTATGATTTTCGATTAGTTGAAGTCCCACCACAACCAGAAGAAAAAGGAGAATGGGTCCTTCATATGAGTATAAATTTTTGTAAATTATTACTAATTTGATTAATTTTGATTTTCTAATTTTGAAATTTTGATCCAGTTGAACATGAACTTTGTATGAAGGATATTCCATTTTATGAAGAGTACATTGAACCACCGTACCCTGATCCTAATGGAGAAATTCAACCAATAGTCAAAGAAGAAATTCCCACAACTCCACCGCCCAATGTCCACAAGACAAAATCAGTAAGTACCAATGACGTCGATGAAACACTGATATCAGAGGGAACAGTGGATATTCTACCATCAATTCCAGAAATAATTGTCGAGTAATTTAATCAATCGATCAATTTCATATTTTCTAAAAAAAAAAAATTCCAAAAAAAAAATTTTCTGAAAAAATATTTGAAATTTGTTACTAGACTCCCACCGATGATAATTCCTGAGATAAATCTAGAAACACCTGAAGAAATTGCAGAGCGAAAAGCACAGAACTATCAACGACGATTAGAAGAACGTGAAGGAGTAAAGAAATTTTTGCTCGACAAACTTATAACAGTTACAATTGAGTAAGCTATGAATGTTTCGATCATCAAACGATGATCTTTGATCATCGTTTCATGATCTTTGATACTTGTAATATGACTAGAATAATTTCTAATCCAACTTCTTCTGGAAATTATAAAAATTATAAAATGTTCTTGACATAAAAATTAATTTTTTTTTTTTTAAATTTTATTTTAGTATTCCGAAAACGTTTTTGATGTTCGAACCACCAGTTCCGGTACGATGGGATCTAGAAGAACGAATTTGGACTAAAGATGGATTCCAAGATATTAAATTTGATTATGAAACAAATAACCTCATATTCCGAACACAAGGTTTTGGAATAATTGGTTTAGCTGGAAACAAATGTACTAATTTGCCTTATAAATCTTGGGAAATCAAGCCATTGGAGACTAACAAAGCTAAGATAACGCTTCATGCAGCGAAGATATCCATGGACTTTACTGTAGAGGTTTGAAAAAAAAATATTTTTTTTTGCTTCTAATTACTAGTAAATTGGTAACAATGTTTTGTTTCAATTGACACAGAATGACCTCGTTTGTTTGAGCGGCTTGTATACAACGCCACCGGAAGTGGAGAAACTAGTCCAACAAAAAATAGTAAATCCCAAAAAAGGGAAGAAATCAAAATCAAAATCAAAATCAAAATCTAAGTCTACATCAAAGTCAAAATCTAAATCCAAAGAGAAGAAAAGTATATCAAAATCAAATAAGAAATCAAAATCGTTATCACCTGAAAAGTCAGAGTACGTCAACGAAGCCCCTGACGTACAACCCTCTTCTAGACCTTCTAGATCTGAATCCATGAATGAGAAGGAGTCAAAGTCTAAAAAAAAGTCAAAATCTCGATCAAAATCAAAGTCAAAGAAAAAATCAAAATCAAAATCAAAGTCGAGATCGAAATCAAGCTCAAAATCTCGCTCTCGTTCTGGAGGAAAAAATAAAAAAAGTGCTAAGAAATCTATAAACGCTTCGGAGAAAGAGTTAGAAATTGCTCCACCGAAAATTCTCATTTTCGATGAAATCAAGCAAACCCTGCTAAACAAATACATGAAGGTTTCTGCTCTTATTCAGGTGAACATTGTTAAAAATTTTATCTTCATCAAAATTATATTTTCTATCGAAAAAATTTTCATCTTTAAAACTTACTATATTTTCTATCGAAAATTTTTTGTTACCTTTATATTTCATATGTTTAGCTGATGAAAGAACATGGAATAGACGTCTTCCCAGACTTTGATTCGTATGCCTATATCGACGACATTTTAGTAAAGAGATTCGATGTAGAGGATCATCTTTATGAGTAAAAAAAAAAAAAAAAAAATTAATTGAATCGAATCGACTCTAAATAAATTATTATTTTTGCTTACTAATAACTGCGCAGGTGTATGGCTGTTGTGAGTCCGGGATTCGATATGAGCTGGAGTCGATGGAATCTTGACAAATTACACCGTCATCGAATGATATTTTTGATGAACGAAAAAAATTCAACGGTGAGTCTGGAATTGAATTTTTGAATAATTTAAAAATTTCAAATTTGAGACTACTGATTACCTAATTTTTCACTAAATAGGATGAAAAAAAGACAGTGTTGAATAACTGGAGACAGTGCACATATGTAACAGCAACCGAAACTGAAACTTCATTTTCTGAAGATGTCGTCCCGGACATTGAGGTAAACATCAACCAATCAGAATGAAATATTAGTTTGATTAATAGATTTATATTCATTTATCTATTTACACAGTTTGCGGCAGATTTGATTCAACTGGTGACCAATACGGCGTCAGAAAATGTAAAAGAGAGCATGCGCAAAGCTACGGCTCCGTTCATCGAAACACTTCGACAACTAATTTATGCTTTACGTTTATTTTCCTACTCATGATTCACTAATTGAATGTATTAAGGCTCACTCGACCCACATTCACTAATAACCTGAAAACTTGTATTTAAGAAAATCCCCTGTCAGAATGACGAGCAACAGGAAATGAAAAATCGTTCCAGAACTGGATTTACTGTGTTTTTTTTTTTTTTTACCGAAAAGGATAGTTTATAGCGATGAAACTGATCCATTTGATTGAATTGGTTGATCAGAAAGTTCATAACCATTACAATCAAAAGATCATTAGTATTCTTTTATGTCAGAATCAAATTCTGGGAGATCATGTCCATGACCCTTCCATTCTTTTATCATTTCTGCATCCATTGGGCTGAGTTTGAGATTTAGCTTGAGAATACCAGTAGAGTAGTTGAACTCGGGAAAGAATGAGGTAATATTAATTGGTACTTTGACCCGACATTTCCCCACAATGCTTATGATTTCAATGATATCACGACTACAGTTTGTTATCAAACTGCCATAATCTTTTCTCTGTAACCCTGGAAGGTCCACAAAAGCTGTACCGAGTGTCTTTGACCCCTTGTTCCGAAAAACAGTAACTTTGAGTTGAGGGAGATCAGGTGCAAAGTCCACCTTTTCCTTATAGACTTTTGTAGAAACCTCTTTTAACATTGACTCTTGTAATGTCTTCTTAGCTACTGGACGCGGTTCACAGTCTATTTTTTTCTGAGGAGGTTTCACTGTAGGATTTGACTTTATATCAGGAATTTCTTCAATTAATGGTCTTCCGCTTTTCCCAGTAGGGTTAACGGATGGTACTGTAATGGTGGAACTGACTTCACGAATCTCAGGTTTATCACGAACAAATTGAGGTTGTGGTTTTCCATGACATGCTTTGTGTTTCATAACAATGTAGTCATTTTTGTTCAACTCTACCTTGTACTTTTCGTCGAGAGCTTCCATTGAAACGACACAGAGGAACGTCCAGTATAAATCTGATGTTAGGATTTTTTTTTTGTAAAAAGTAGTGTTGATAATGATGTCATACGCCTGACATATAACACCATCTGAAAGAAGTACACTAGATTTTTAGTTAAATTAAAACTAAATCCTTGAAATTAAAAATTTATCGATTCGCATTACTTCTATCTTTGTCAATTCTCTTTGCACCGATACTCATTGGAATCCTAACATCATCCAAATCCTCATCAACTCCTTCTTGTAAAAGCTTTCGGAGTTGATCCTCTGAAAAGTATATTGGTGGCTCTGGAACTTTATCCGAGTGACAAATATTTATGAATGCTTTCTGTGACGACTTTATGTCTTTTGTTTTCATACACTTCCCTGTAAATTAATGGGAACAGACTTTTAAGGGTTGAATAACGTCTAATAGTTGAATTTGAATATGGAAAGTCTTTACCTGGTTCTGGAATTATAAATTTACATTGTTTAGCATCTTGAGCTTGACTTGGTGTCATAATATGGCTCAAGTTGTCATCTTCCAAATTCTATAAAATAAAACAAAACTTAATACCATGTTCATGTAAGATATAAGCACTGAATAAGTAAAGTTACTATGAAATTAAAGAAGTCATAGCTTCCCTATGTAATGATTGGTTAATTTTTTTTACAAAATCATAAATTAAACTATAAGTTATAGTTTAATTAATGATTTTGTAAAAAAAACTATTATAAAATAGTATAAAATATAAAAAATATTAGATTTTGTAAAAAATAGTTATAGTCTATAACTAAATGGTTGTTAATTGACATACCTCTGCTTCAAATATTGGACCTTCGTAACCAACTTTCCGTAGGGTTTCTTCGTCTAATAAAAGTGTCTTTCTGAACAAACTTCCATCAGCTTCCAGAAAGTTCTTTTTTTGGTCTCCTGTTCCCGACGTTGACATCATTTTAAACTGTCCAGTGATAACCTAACAACTGATTAATAATTCAAGTCTTCACGTTCAATTATTCAAAAATTATTAATTTATTGACTTCGATTTAATTTAATTTCGAATTTTCGAGAATAGATTTTCAAAATTTTGAAAAAAAAATTCCCGCAATTTCTTACAGAACAAAAACCAATGTCTCCTATCTCCCAAACTAAAAATTTCTCAATAAATCGGCGCGCCTAATTCGAAAATGAAAAATGGGAAAATTAGGAAAAAAAATCGAATTAAAAATTTTTTAATTCACCATGTGGTATCCGTTCGATAACGATCGGACAATTCTCATAATTCAACAATTAAATTCAACAATCAACATTTTAATAACCAAGAGTTGTAGTCCACGACCAATATTTACTTACTAATATCTGTAACCAATCAGAAATTCTTTGCTTTTCGGTACCTTAGATATGAAAATGTGAAATTGAATGATTTATGATTTAGATTTGAACAACCATTGACACTATCATGCCTACTTAGGTAAGGACATTTACTATAGGTAATTTGCAACAATCGAAGTATGGATGCAAAAGATACATTTTTTTCACAATAATTTTCAAAATCAAACTAAAAATTTCGCGAAGTTTGGAATTAAATATTTCGTGATATGAAAAAAAAATGGCGACGAGGAGGATGATGATGAGTCTTCAAGCAGTCAAGAACAAATGAAGGTTTACCTTTCACGACTTTAGTTACTACGTAGTTCTGGATGAAGGACGTATTCTGATTGGTTGGACGCATGTCTTTGTTTTCTTTGTAATCAACTTAGTTTTGAGTTGATTGGCTGATAGCTTTCAACCAATCATGAGATCACAACCTCTACAACCTAAAGCACCGCAGAGTTTTGATAAGATAGTTACCACCAAGATGGTTTGTTAAGATAGTTTTGACGTTTAATTGGCGAATAGGTCATTAATCCTATTTTTAAAATAGATGGCGCCAATTTAAATTGAAATTAGTTGAATTTCGCGCCAAATATACCAAAGTGGTTAGAATAATTTAATCCCTAAAATCATAAGCACGACACGGTTGTGTCATGGCGCATATCTTCAATGTAAACTTTTAACTTTAGAATAGGCTCAACCTCAATCTTCAAACTTCAAAGATCTTGTTTCCTTCTGCAATTAAATCAACACAAGTTCATACCAGAAAATTTTTTTAATTTTAACTTACGAACAAACAGATTTATTCACGTTATTGATGCCATTGGTGGGGCTTATAAATTTTCCGGATTGCTTGGGAAGCAAATTAATTTAAGTGAATTGATTTTCAGGTAGAAAAGTGAAGTATTGATCATCAAATTTTACTCCACTTGCATGGGAACATCGTTGTTCGTTCCTATTCCGCTTACATCATTCTGGACAGAGTCATAGAGGACTTGAAGATCCGGGGTGTTCTTAATATGTGCCACAAATTCCATCAAGGGGATATGCTTGTCTGGAAATTAAAGGAATTCATGCTCAAGATATAGGTAACTTTTAAACAAATAGTACGATTTTTTTCTTTCCAAAATCAAATTTGAATATTTGAGTGAAACGACCTACCAGCATCTGGAATAGAACTGAGGGACATAACCGCTCGCAAAGCTGCTCGCTTCAGTTCGTCTTGTTTCTCATATTCCTGCTTTACAGAATTAGCTTTGACCTTGAGAGTGATAGTACTTTTCAAAGGTTCGATGAGACGATCGAGTCGATGAACAACTTGTGAAGGACATAAAGAGGCGAGTCGGGCAACCATGAGGTATGTCAACATTTTAATATCGTAATGATCTCGGAGTCCGTTCTCAACATGAGTGATGAAGTCACGGATTTCGAGACGATCCAGGCAAGAGTCCAATAGAGTATACATACATTCAAATGCCGCTTTTCGTAAGTCCAGACCATCGTCCACAGAGTGCTTGAATGGGCCCATTTCAACTTCACGAATCAGTTCTTTCTGAAAGTAGAATAGACACTTGAACCAAACGAATTTATAAAAATGTTTTAAAACAAAAAGCACTTCAATTATCGAAAAGTGAAAAAATTATTAAAAATTCCCCTAAAATAGCTTCAAAACTTACTCGCACAACCGTTTCGACATATAATTGTGGTAATAACTGTGGAAGTAGATCACGAATCAGAGCTGGCTTATTGTGAGCCGCTGAATTGAAGGCGACGAGCGCTACACGACGAACGTTAAGATCTGGATCTGCGAGACTTTGTAAAAAATCTCCAATAGTGTTCTTGAGGATTGGATCAATTGCCTGTGGCTGATCCACAATTGTGAATTTGACCGCCGTTACCACAGTAGTTCGAAGTAAGTTTGAAGGGGAAAGCAGTGCATTTTTAAGACGAGGGAGAAATTCCAGTGGATTAGCAAGAGTGAGGCGACCCAAGCACTCCGCCACCACGTTTCGAGTACCTTCTTCAGGACACTCAGCGTGTGCAAAGAGTGTCGCCCAAATATTTTCAGTATAAACAGAAATATTCACATGTTGTTGAGCTGAAATAATCTAGAGAAAGAAAGAAAATGTAAAAAATTAGTTTCTTGGAAATTATTTAAAATAATGCAACATTCTAACCTCTTTCAAAGCGTGGAGCAGAAGATACTGTTTCTTAGGCTGAGCTTCCATTTCACGAAGAAGAGCAGGGAGAAATGCTTCCAGATTCCCAATAGCAACTGATCCAAGAGAGTAGGCAGCAGCTGTTTTCACTTCTTCCGAAGAATTTGAAAATAATTGTAAAATTGTTCCTCTTAACTCTGCAACTTGTGACAAATCACTGAAAATTCAAAAGCAAATTAAAGAACCTGAGTGTTCAAAAAAAAATAGCGACGCTTAAAAGTTTTAAGTGTATATATTGGATAGAACTCAATGTTTGAATTCAGTTGACAACTTACACATGACGCCCAATTTCACCAATTGAGAGTAAAGCGATGATAATTTGGGNAAGAATTTGAAAATAATTGTAAAATTGTTCCTCTTAACTCTGCAACTTGTGACAAATCACTGAAAATTCAAAAGGAAATTAAAGAACCTGAGTGTTCAAAAAAAAATAGCGAGGCTTAAAAGTTTTAAGTGTATATATTGGATAGAACTCAAGGTTTGAATTCAGTTGACAACTTACACATGACGCCCAATTTCACCAATTGAGAGTAAAGCGATGATAATTTGGGNGGTTTGAATTCAGTTGACAACTTACACATGACGCCCAATTTCACCAATTGAGAGTAAAGCGATGATAATTTGGGCATCTGACAAGTTAGATTTTACTGAATTTCCCAAATCTGCCACAAAAGACTTAGCCACACTGAGAGCTGTAGTTCCTGAGCCGACACTGATGACGGAAATGCACTTTGCAAGACTGTAGTAACTCTGTTTATGACTTGTACTACTGTCAATTTTTGAAGATGATTTTTCTGGCTCTAGAAACAGAGTCAAGAGGTGATTTGGGGAGAATACAGGAATGTCCGTCTTCACCAAAGCACGGAGAAAATCCAAAAGGGCATTCAAAGCCGCTCCTGTAAACAGTAAACTCAAATGAAAATAATCCTTTAAAATATTCCCAAAAACCTAAAAGTTGGAGATAATTTTTGTTTTCCTTACCCTGCATCAGAGAGGATCGAACAAGGATTTTAATAGAAGGCATGCATACTGTAGTCGCCTGTTCCAGCGTCTGTGGCTGATGAACAGCCAATGAGGTCATAAGCTGTAAAGCCTGTTGAGCAGAATGAAGGTCGCTCTCACTCAATAGTGGAGAAAGCTCATTTATAACATTTTCCAAGAGAGAACTATCCAGAACACCATATCTGAAAAATCCACCCAACCGATAGTAACTATTGTAATTGAAATGATAACAGTAAACCAGTAAGTCATATTTTGCCTTTACCGCTTCACAAGTGTGTCAATAAGACTCAAAGTAGCTAGTTTGAGCGCCCGCTGGTTCTTTCGTAAGAAAGATGAAAGGACTGGAATGGCTTCGCCAATGACCCCTCTCATATCCAAATCCACCACGGTGGAACTTGCGATCAAATTCATGGCTTTTACGGCAGTTAGTCGCGTGATTTCATTTTTTAAGCGATCCAAGAAAATGGGGATACATGTCGGCCAGACTTCTTGAATATACTGTCCCAAGTGGGCCAGGAGTGTGGCCATTGTTGTGATGGCCGTCTCCTTGACTTCCTGATCAATGTCAGTAGCTTTGAGGCGTTGAAGAACTGCTGGATAGATTTCCTGTGCAATTCGAGCAGAACTGAGATGCTCGGGTAATGTCGTGTCTGCACTTCGGACAACTCGAATTAAGACTTGCAGAGCGAGAAGTGCCTCTGATGTTACTTTGTAGAAATTGTCCCCAGCGCATTGGAGAAGAGACGGGAGAAGTACCTCAACGTGTGGTTGGACGACTTCAACAGGATGAGAATTCATAATGCAATACAAGAAGGAAAGAGTGTTTGTCTTCACGTTAGAAGTGGAGCCACGGTCTCTGAAACAAAAAAAAAAAAAAAATACTGATACAATTTTGCTCGGGCGAATTAAAATTCCTTATAAATTCTTGTCAAAAATTCTTACGTCAAGCAAATGATAATACCGTTCATCATGTTCGCGAGAAATGGAGCAAGACATCCAGGAAGAACCCCAACTAGTTCTGCCAGTAACTGAAGTGCCACTTGACGACTTTTGATGTTCTTTTCTTTCAACTGTCTTTGAACAACTTTTACCTAGTATAAATATTGTCAATCGATGAACATTACTTTTACCTGATTTTATGAGTAAACCTTTAACAATCCTTTCATCCCGAGGAATACCGTGAAGAAGTGTTTCCCCAAACGTAGTATATGTTACTAATTGACTGGTTCGTTGTCAAAAATTTCTTATGAGTGAAATTAAAAATATCCTGATTCCTGAACTTACAAGTTGTGGAATCTGACTCTCAAGAGCCAGTACAGCTGCAGCTGTATCAGGACTCGGTGAAAGTCCAGTGAGCTTTGACTCGTTCAAGGCAGTCACAGCTGGTTTGGTAACTTTTAGAAGTGCCCGGTATGCACTGAACACATCACATCGCACATTCTCTTCCCGTTCACGAAATCGAAGAATGAGTACAAGTGAAACGCTCTGGTAAATGTATAGAAGGTAGTCAGGTCGTGAGAGAATTACTGCCTCAATGCACTTGGCAGCTGCACGACGAACCTAACAGGAATAATAAATATAGGTAGAAAATAGTAACAAAATTATGCAATAATTTTAGCAACACCTTTACCTTCCATGACATATCATCATCGTCCGAGTATTCGTCTTCTTCCTGCTCATCATCGTCGTTTTGTAAATCATCGTCTTCATCCCCCGTCGTAGTATCCATGCTTTCCTCATTCACTGGGTTGAAAGTTGAGTTTTGATCATCGTCATTATAATTTGGATCATGAGTAATAAGTTTGACACAGAGTGTCAAGACCTTCTCCAAGTGACCCAATGTTCCCATTTCTTGAGGACACCGAGATACAAAAACTTCAAATGCCTAAGAACCATTAAAATCACTGTTTAGTTGTGTATATTATAAAAATGTATTCTATCTTAAATAACCTGCAAAGTATTTTCCTTCAGTTCATCATCCTCATGAATGCTACATGCATTGAGAAGCATCTTGACCACCAGATCTAAATACTCAGCAAATCTTTGTCCATGACTTCGACAAACTGTGGCGCAGCATTGAATATAAGTATTTGCATGTCCCGCCTCAAGTCCTTTTCTCAATTCTTCAACCAAAATTATAACCATTTTTTGATAATGGGCCGAACCACAAGAAGCAGCCAAATATCCCAAAGCGACTACAGTTCGCTTTCGTACAGCTTGACGACAGGAATTGAGTTGTGGCAAAAGAGCATCAAGAAGAAGAGCATGGTATTGTTGAAGAATTGGCCCAAATCTTAGAAGTAGATCACCCAGAATGTCCAATGCTTCCAATTGAACAGTAACATCTTCTTGCTAGTAATTTTTATTTATGTTCAACAAAGTTTAAAAAATTGTATGATTTATTTGCACTATTAGAAATGAGACTTACTTTTCCAATAGCCACTGTAAGTTTCCCAATAATCTTCTTACAAATTACAGCAGCCAATTGTTGGGATGTTAGAGGAAGTTCAGTAATCACTGTCTTGAGACCGATTGAAGAAATGTCCCGAAGCTGTTCCTTGTCTCCTGTCATATTCGTACAAAGTGTATCCACGATTGTCTCAACTTGTGGTTCTTTTACTTTTGCCACTAGAGGACCCAAACTGAAAAATACAAAAAATAAAAGATACATACTCTTTAAAAAGTTTAAATTCTGCCTGATCATGCATTACCATTTCACAGCTAAATTTTGAACTTCTCCATTTTTATCTTCGAGTAACTTTAGTAACATCCTGACAACTTTCCGCTCTGAATCATCATCTAGTTTGATAGAATCTTTCTGAAGCTCAGACATTAAGTCATTCGTTGCCATGAATCGAAAATCCTTGTCACTGGAAGTCATCTGAATTTAAAAAAAAAGGTCAAATTTCAGTAACTACTTTTTCATGTCCCCAAAGAAAAGATTGTGGTTATCAAAGTTACCTTCTCCAGAAGATTTGCGATGTGGAATGAAACTGTCGACATTTTTCAACAATTCTCTGGATTTTGATTATTATACTTCGCACCTTTGTAGTTTATATTTTATGATTTCCTGAAAGAATAAACAAACACTTAAGACCACCAACAACATAACATTCATTCAGAACAAGATAAATCAAACTCTACCCAATTTTTTAAAATAAAATTTAAGCAAAAAATGAAAAATCAATTCAGTAAAATCAACTCCGTTGTCCGGTCCCGGTGTTTATGAAATCATGAATCATGATTAAAATACAACAGGTTACTTACCAACTCAATAATTTATTTGTGCTATTCAGCCAAAGTAATAGACCCGTTCCGTTGCTTGTGACTTTGCAATTCTTCAAATGTCAAAATAACTAATTATTTTAGTTTTGAAATTTTCTAATTTTTTATAAATTAATTCAAATTCGAAAATTCAAAAAAAAATCCAAATCCAAACCCAAAAATTTCAAAAAAAAAATACTTTTTGATGATGCCGCTTTGTTTGTAAAAAAGAGTTTATAAAATTTATTATTCTTGACCTATCATAATGTGAACCATACGAAACCATTTATCGCCACGACGTTCTAAGTTGCCTACCCAATACTTTTTTTCAATGATTTAATTAAATTAAATTATTGAAAAACAATTAATATTAAATTTTAAATCCATTATTATTGATATGATAAGTATCAAATCAAACCATCAAGTCCAACAATTATTAGATAATCAATAATAAAGAACTGCCTGTTTGTTTTAATCACAACTGCTAAATTTTTTAATTTTCGCAACTTAATGTTAGTTGCGTGTGGTAAATGGCAAGGCAGCAGCGGAGACGAAGTGAACTTTTTTGAAAAAAAAAAATGGAAAAAATTTTAATTGAATCATATTTTACACTTATTGAAATTACGGGAAATGTAACAACCTTGTACGATGTGTACTAAATAGGGTATTTCCTTCGAATAAATAAATAAATAAATAAATAAATAAAATGCGCTTGAGGGTCGAAGCTTTCAATGAAATTGCGCTTCATAAAGCCAACTTGCGATTGCGAAAGTTATGTATTTGAAATTGTGAAAATTGCNTGTAACAACCTTGTACGATGTGTACTAAATAGGGTATTTCCTTCGAATAAATAAATAAATAAATAAATAAATAAATAAATAAAATGCGCTTGAGGGTCGAAGCTTTCAATGAAATTGCGCTTCAGAAAGCCAACTTGCGATTGCGAAAGTTTATTTGAAATTGTGAAAATTGTAAATTGCTAAATTACACTGAAAATTGTAAAATTAAATGTTCTAACGTGTTCTCTATTGACAAGTTTATGGTTGAGACGTTGCAACTTGCAAAAGCCGATTTCCTGTAATGATTTGTAAAAAGTGAGGTTACGGATTTCATTTTTTATTCCCAAAATTTTGAAATTTATTAGAAAAAATTTATGAACCAATAGAAAATTTTGAATTCAAATGAGTAAAATCAAGATTTTTACTTTTAATGTTACATATTATTATAAATAAAGAGATCATAAAAGTGTGTTTACGATGTTGTTGTGATTGTCAATGTGTTCAACTTAAATTAAAAAGTTGCTCAATTGAATAGCTCAATTTTCAAGTTGCAACTCTGTTTCATAGAGTATAAATCAATTAATTTCATAAATCTTCAATTATCTAGATGGCACCGTTACATTTGTGACATATGATAAAAATAATGCTGANTTGTCAATGTGTTCAACTTAAATTAAAAAGTTGCTCAATTGAATAGCTCAATTTTCAAGTTGCAACTCTGTTTCACAGAGTATAAATCAATTAATTTCATAAATCTTCAATTATCTAGATGGCACCGCTACATTTGTGACATATGATAAAAATAATGCTGATTTTGATCTTTTTATTAATTAAAAAGTGTTTATAAATTTTACAGGTTTTTCACGCTTTTGAAGCGATTAGTAAATTTTAAATCAAAACCTGTTAAGGTTTCAATTAATTAATTAATTAATTAACTTTTCATTTATTATTAATTTTAAATCATAATTAATTATTGAATATAAAAATAAACTTCAATTATTAACTTTAAAAAGTATGGATCTCACTTAAGTCGACAAATATAACTGTGAGTNTTTACAGGTTTTTCACGCTTTTGAAGCGATTAGTAAATTTTAAATCAAAACCTGTTAAGGTTTCAATTAATTAATGTACTTTTCATTTATTATTAATTTTAAATCATAATTAATTATTGAATATAAAAATAAACTTCAATTATTAACTTTAAGTCGACAAATACACTGTGATTATAATTTTTCCATAATAACATCCTAAAAGGATATTCAAATATTCAAATTCAAATCCGTCAACCAATCAGATTCGAATAATTAAATTTTGCTTAAATCTGATTGGAGGGAAAAAAATTTTCTTTTTTTGGCTTTGTTTCAAAAATTACTAAATATTTATTTACTTCTGTCATTTTTGCAAATGGATAATTATTGTTCAAAAAAAAATGTATTTTAGTACAGTGTAAATTGAGCTAGATTTTTGTTATAATTTCTATAACTTGTATTTTTTTGTTTCCCCAAACTAATCAAAAATTTTAAAACTTTAATAGGGAATTTACATGAATCTTTAAGATGAGAAGTTGTTCCACCAGTTTTCACTTTCTTATTAAAATTTGGTACATGGTACCCCTCAACTACGAAAATGGTAAGTTGAATTTTTGTTCCTTAAATATTATAATTAAAGGCAAAAAGACTCACCTTACTCTATGTGGTCAAAACCCTTCCTCTAAAGATGGGTTGTCTATAAAATGAGAAATTATATAATTTGATTTAAGGGATTCAATCGTGTTTGGAATTTGCAAATCTCAATTGGTCAAGCTTAAAATCATATAAATCAACTAACACATCAATAACAACAATCACAATTTTTTATTGAATGTACAAGATTGGTTCAAATTGTATACTATATATGTATTCACCTCTTATACGCATACGCATCACATAGTTCCTTACAAGTTAACAAAAGAAAAAAAATTTNTATATAATTTGATTTAAGGGATTCAATCGTGTTTGGAATTTGCAAATCTCAATTGGTCAAGCTTAAAATCATATATAATCAACTAACACATCAATAACAACAATCACAATTTTTTATTGAATGTACAAGATTGGTTCAAATTGTATACTATATATGTATCCACCTCTTATACGCATACGCATCACATAGTTCCTTACAAGTTAACAAAAGAAAAAAAAAAATTTTTTAACACTATTTGGTAACTCATTTTGTATTCTAGTACTTGGGGTCAAAGATTTTAACATTATGCGAAATGGAGACTGACAGCAATAGAAAATCATTTTCATTTTTTCATCATTTTTACATCTCCTACTTCCGTTTGTGCATTGATTGTTTACCTTGTTCCTTTTCAATTCGTTAAATCTATACTAATCATAATGTTCTTACATAGTAGTGATTTTTACATTAATAATTATTTGACATTTTTATAATAATTTAACCTAAAAATTATAATAGCAATCCCATGTGTGAGTGCNTATTCTAGTACTTGGGGTCAAAGATTTTAACATTATGCGAAATGGAGACTGACAGCAATAGAAAATCATTTTCATTTTTTCATCATTTTTACATCTCCTACTTCCGTTTGTGCATTGATTGTTTACCTTGTTCCTTTTCAATTCGTTAAATCTATACTAATCATAATGTTCTTACATAGTAGTGATTTTTACATTAATAATTATTTGACATTTTTATAATATTTTAACCTAAAAATTATATAGCAATCCCATGTGTGAGTGTGTAATTATAGTATTAATTGAGTGAAATGACTAGGGTATTTACAAGATTAGTGATACTAAAAGTAGAATCCATTGTTTACATTTATTTGTTTAGTTTCCTCTTAGTAAATCAGTGTGAGTGTTAATTTTTTAATTTTTATATTTTTAGAAACTTATATGATTATTTGTACAGAGCGTTATTTTATATATCTAACAATTCAAAAAAAAAGTGATTTGTGTCATTGGATAATAGAGATTGATTCATGTGAGTTAGGAATCAGGAAATTTTAATGAATATTTGTTGTGACGGTACTGATTAAAATGGCAAGTTTCAGTCAGGGATGGTTAAGATAATTGGACACCTAAAGCCTAATTTTTTTTTTTTTTGAAATTTTTTTGAAAAAGTCTTAAAATGTTATGATTCGTGGAGAAATGCAAAAATCCAGAATTTTTTTTTTTTTGTTCAGTTTTGAGCAGAATCCTGTTAGTCACTCGGGTTAAAATCTCAGAAACCTGGGTCAGCTGATTTTNAATTTTTTTTTTTTTGAAATTTTTTTGAAAAAGTCTTAAAATGTTATGATTCGTGGAGAAATGCAAAAATCAAGAATTTTTTTTTTTTTGGTTCAGTTTTGAGCAGAATCCTGTTAGTCACTCGGGTTAAAATCTCAGAAACCTGGGTCAGCTGATTTGACCAGTATCCCAGACTAACACAAAAATAAATAAAACTTTCACTTTTTAAATTGAAAGATTTAAAACAACGCTCTGTATTTTTGTTTTTAATAAATATTTCCGATGGATTTTAGGGATCGAGTCCGGTTCTCTGTTTTTAGGTAATAAACCATTTCATCGAATTGAAAATGATCCTACACAAGCACAACAGTCCGGGATGACTTCTGATAATCTATTTGAATGGATGAATTTAAAAAATTATATCAAATTTCGTCTATGGACGAGGTAAGTTTAGATTATAACCTTCAGTTCATCGTAATTGGTCCCTAATACTGATTTTATTGAAGAAAGAATCCAACCTTAGCACAACAGCTCAAAATTAATGACATGGACTTAATGGTTACAAGTAATTTTAATGCAACTCATTTGACAAAAATTATCGTCCATGGATTTGCACATTCAGCCAATGAACTCTATTTTGAACAATGGCTCATTCACATAAGAGATTCATATCTCAAAATGGCTGATTTCAACATTATCATTGTTGACTATACACTCTTTGCACTACCACAATTCTATTGGCTCCCTGGTCCAAATCTTGTTTCTGAACAACTTGCAAAATTTATTAAATTTTTAGTCAATATTCATCGAGCAGAATTCGATAAATTACATCTGATTGGATATTCTTGGTAAGTTTTTTTTTGTAAGAAATTTTAAGATGAGAATGGTGATACGATTGATTCTAAAAATGTATCAGGGGTGCACATATAGTTGGAAATACGGGTCATGAACTCAAAGGTCAAGTTGGTAGAATTACTGGTCTTGACCCAGCCAATCCACTTCATCGTTATGTAACGGATGATCTCCGATTGGATAAAAATGATGCCAAATTTGTGGATGTAATTCATACTAATTCTGGTGGGCCTTTTGGAGAAGGATTTTTAGGACTCGAATTTCCATTGGCACATGCTGATTTTTATCCTAATAGTGGGAAATCCCAACCAGGTAGTACAATAATTATTTTTAGAATTTTTCAAGGGCAAGAAAAATTTAAATTATACCATTTCTTGCCTTTTAGGTTGTCCGAAACGATGGATTTACATATACGAAAGTAAAAACACCATTCAATATATCATAAAATTTTTACAAAAAAAAAATTTTTTTTTTCAAATTTTAGCCATCGAGTGTGACCACATTCGTTCAGTGACATTGTTTACAGAATCAATTCTTTCACCTGAATCATTTCCAGCATGTCGATGTACATCTTGGGACAGTTATGTTAAAGGGTCATGTTTCTGTGACGCTGATAATTCAACTTTTATGGGAGAAGGCGTAAGTCTGAAGTGAGTTACCAGACTTATTAGAATTAATTTAGAAAAATTATTTCACATTTTGAAAAAAAAAATGTTTTTTGAAAATTACTTTTGTATTACAGTGCGCGAGGAACGTTTTATCTATTTACAAGGGGTGACCCACCGTATGGGTTTGGACAGTTGCTATCCAATAGCAACGAGGTAAAAGAAACTAATAAGACTCGATAGCATTGTAATAAAATTTTAAGCTTAACTGCACATGAGCAGTCCCGTTCATCCGTTTCACAGTATAACTTGGTAAATAAAGATATTACCTCAAATATAATGATTCCATAGAAAATATATTATAATAAATCTATTAAACATTATTATTCAGAAACCAAGAAATTAATTTTAAAGAAATAAACCTTATATTATTTAGCTAATAACTGACTATTCAAATGGTACAAAATGTATTAAAATTTAGTAAAAATTTAATTTGTTAAGTACAAAACTTTGTGCATCAGTAGCTTTGTTAATCCTGTTTTTTTGGAAATATTATTTGTGGAAACTATAATGTGCGTTAGTCAAATATACAATATTGGTTTTGCCAAGATTATAGTACTTTAGAGGTCATTGACCCTCTGGAGGTCATTGAACTTTATTTATTTTTGGTGAAAGGGTTAGCACTGGATGGCGTCATGTTTAATCTCTCTACTTTTAGTTGCTTCTGAATTATCATTATGATTATTTTTTTTAAATTCTGCTTAAATTTTGAAAAATTAATCTGATCAATTTTATTATAATTAAATTTTCATTAAAAAACAATTTTTTTTAAGAATTATTATTGATTAGCCTTCATCTTCATTCGGTTACTTTTCCCTGGTCGTTTGGCTTTTCCTCCTTGACCACTACCACCACCGCGCCCGCCACCACGGTGCATGCCTCCATACCCATCACGTCCCCCACCACGATCACCACCACCGCGACGCATTCCTCCACGTCCTCTACCTCCTCTATTTCCATCATCACGGTCCCCACCCCCACCCAATCCTCTGTTCATATTTCCCATTCTTCCACGACCACCGCCGCGTGACATTCCACCACCACGTGACATTCCACCACCACCACCACGTGACATTCCACCACCACCACCACGTGACACTCTACCACCAGCACGGTTCATTCCACCACGACCACCACGAAAATTTCGTTCGGGAANCCACGTCCCCCACCACGATCACCACCACCGCGACGCATTCCTCCACGTCCTCTACCTCCTCTATTTCCATCATCACGGTCCCCACCCCCACCCAATCCTCTGTTCATATTTCCCATTCTTCCACGACCACCGCCGCGTGACATTCCACCACCACGTGACATTCCACCACCACGTGACATTCCACCACCACCACCACGTGACATTCCACCACCACCACCACGTGACATTCCACTACCACCACCACGTGACACTCTACCACCACCACGGTTCATTCCACCACGACCACCACGAAAATTTCGTTCGGGAAAATTATCCAAACTTTCTCTTGTGTTCCTCTTTAAACCTTTTTTCTGCCCACCATATCCATAGTGCTCATTCTTCAATTCCCTTTTTTTATTCACATTCACTGTAGGACCTTTCTTGTTCATTGATCTTCGTTCTTCAAGAAAGTCAAGTGAATTCTTTTCTCCTTTACGATACTTCTTGACATTCTCAATCATCTCCTTCTTTGCCTTTTGTCTCCCTTGAAGTACTTGTATTTGAGTCTGTTTGGCAAATTTTTTCTGATCTCGTATCTTACGAACTTTTTCTGCTTTTTCCGTTGCAGTCTGTTTCTTGAGTAAAACAGAAGCAACTTTTTGCATATGGGAATCTGATTTAGCCATTTCAGCAAAATAGTCATCGGGTCTTTTAGTAGGAACTCCCAAGGCTTTCAGTCTCGGTAGACAAGTCATAATAGCAGACTGAGCTTGTCTGTGAAAATTCAATTCTCGTCTGAAATCATTATGAATTGGGTCATCTTCAATTGACTTGAGAGAAGTAGTTGGAGTTCCTTTTTTCGGTTTCTTCTTTTTCCGTGAATTTGCAACATTAATTTCTTTTTCTCTCCTCTCACGATGATCATCAAGCTGGACAGCAATTTCAGGAGCAAGTGGAGCCAAGTCACTAATGACATCAAGCTTTTCTACCCAACTGAACGACGCAGGCAGTTGTATTTCATGAAGGAGAGATTTTAAACGTGGGATATTATTGATTTCTAGTGGCTTTTTGACAGAAGTTTTCTCATCTTTTTCTAAAATTACAAGACCTGGCTTAAGATCACCGCGAGCAAATGCCTCTTGTAATTCTACATCAGAGTCTACAATTGAGTCGTTGTCCGACATGTCGATGTCACTCATTTTCATTCAAACCTGTAAAGTAAATGTAAATAAACAATAATTAGAAAACAAAAAATAAATAATTTTGTGACAAAAACAAGACAATTTACCAGCTGATTGCCGCTGTCAAACAAAATTAATAAATTTGAAGATAGTTTAGCAGATGTAGATGGTTATTATTCCTTCTTCCTGTTTGAACTCCAGAACGGATTGTTGATTTGTTGAATTACTTTAATTAGTGACCAAGTTTAAAATTCACGAATTCATCAAATTAATCCCACTTTTTAATTTAATTTGTTAAACTTCAAGTGTAAGTGTAAGGTAAANAATTCACGAATTCATCAAATTAATCCCACTTTTTAATTTAATTTGTTAAACTTCAAGTGTAAGTGTAAGGTAAAATGAAGCAGAATGCAGAAGCAGGAGAGGAAAGTTAAGTTGCATGTGCTTTTCGATTTTCGTTGACTTGCATNAATTCACGAATTCATCAAATTAATCCCACTTTTTAATTTAATTTGTTAAACTTCAAGTGTAAGTGTAAGGTAAATGAAGCAGAATGCAGAAGCAGGAGAGGAAAGTTAAGTTGCATGTGCTTTTCGATTTTCGTTGACTTGCATTNAAATGAAGCAGAATGCAGAAGCAGGAGAGGAAAGTTAAGTTGCATGTGCTTTTCGATTTTCGTTGACTTGCATTTCAAAGTGTTAAGAAAGAATGTAGGGTTCTTCGGTTAATTGCCTCAAGCATACAAATCGTTTAGTTTAAAATCATTCTTAAAAACGGCAACTACCGCTGCATTACATAATCCTTTAATTAATGTAACTTTAAACGATTTATATTTCAATTAATTGAGACTCTGTTTTATAAATGTTATTTTCAATCATTTGTAATTGATATCTCACCAACCTGGGAAGTAGATGACGACAGTAGTGCAGGGCAGTGGATACGGATTAGGTTTTTTAGTCATTGATTGATGGATCCGTTTGTTACCGTCATATTCATAATGTTGATTAATTAATCAAACTATCAATTTATAAACTTTTCTACCGATTATTTAAATTAATTCGTACTGNTCATAATGTTGATTAATTAATCAAACTATCAATTTATAAACTTTTCTACCGATTATTTAAATTAATTCGTACTGTTCTTAATAAAGAAATTATACTAATTTTATACAAATTAATGGAATCTTTTTTTTGATTGGTTAGAAAAAAAATTTCAAAATTATTCGAATATTTAAATAAAAATATTCGATTCTGATTGGGTAACTGCGTTACCCAATCAGAATCCAAATTTTTGAATTTCCTTCCTTAATTGTGTAATTTTGTGATTGTTTCTGACTCTGAGTAATCGACAAATGATTAAGTTAATCAGTATCATCAACCAAGTTACAGCAAAACCTCTCATTCGGAAANTTCTGAGTAATCGACAAATGATTAAGTTAATCAGTATCATCAACCAAGTTACAGCAAAACCTCTCATTCGGAAACTATCTCTCACTGGCTGCATAAAATTCACTCCACCTCTTCTTTCATTCAGGTGCCGTAAAGTCTCACATATTTCACATAATTCGCAAATTGTTTATACACACTTGCTCTTCACATTATTTGAATGTTTACGGTAACCGTCACTTGAGGTGAGACGGGGTGGAGAGATTTAGTTTCCGAATGAGAGGTTTTTATTTAAATTATAAACTCTTTGAATTGATGAGATTCATAAGGAAGACTGTAACATAAGGAGTTGATGACTCGCTCACTCTCATACGCTATGTTCATTCAATGTTCAACATAATCCGACTAATGCAGAGTCAGGTGATTGATCTAAGAATTATTCACAAAAACTAATTTAATTATCATCCTTCGTCATTTCCATAGTTGTCCGCTATCTNATCTAAGAATTATTCACAAAAACTAATTTAATTATCATCCTTCGTCATTTCCATAGTTGTCCGCTATCTACACTCCATTTTCATCTTGTTAAAGTGGTAACCAGTGCAGTAGTTGTAATTTTTAATAAGTCATCCAATCCGGGATTAGTGAGTACAGAATACAAGAATCATAATTTGTCAAATCAAACGAAAGCAAAGGTGTGTTCAATTATTTTTAATTAAATTACGTTTTGTTTCATTGAACTTCATTGTCACCCTGTTTTTGTCGNCTACACTCCATTTTCATCTTGTTAAAGTGGTAACCAGTGCAGTAGTTGTAATTTTTAATAAGTCATCCAATCCGGATTAGTGAGTACAGAATACAAGAATCCTAATTTGTCAAATCAAACGAAAGCAAAGGTGTGTTCAATTATTTTTAATTAAATTACGTTTTGTTTCATTGAACTTCATTGTCACCCTGTTTTTGTCCTAATCCAGTAGGAGTTATTCTAGTGAAGTACTTTCTGAATCAGAATTCACTGATCCCGAACCAGCTGACACTAGAAG
This sequence comes from Holacanthella duospinosa, assembly GCA_002738285.1. Lineage (NCBI taxonomy): Eukaryota > Metazoa > Arthropoda > Collembola > Poduromorpha > Neanuridae > Holacanthella > Holacanthella duospinosa. The sequence goes on along the minus strand of NIPM01000253.1, from coordinate 170,911 downwards.
ACAACATACAGAAATAATTCCATTTGGTTAGCATCTAAACAGTACAGTACAGTGCAATAGGTCCACCTATTTTTTTTCTGGGGGTTATTACGTCAGCTGTGGTGAGTCATCTGGTATCTTTATTTTCTAATCGATAATCTTGATTGTTTAACCTTTTATTCTTTACACNTTATTTTTAATTAAATTACGTTTTGTTTCATTGAACTTCATTGTCACCCTGTTTTTGTCCTAATCCAGTAGGAGTTATTCTAGTGAAGTACTTTCTGAATCAGAATTCACTGATCCCGAACCAGCTGACACTAGAAGACAACATACAGAAATAATTCCATTTGGTTAGCATCTAAACAGTACAGTACAGTGCAATAGGTCCACCTATTTTTTTTCTGGGAGTTATTACGTCAGCTGTGGTGAGTCATCTGGTATCTTTATTTTCTAATCGATAATCTTGATTGTTTAACCTTTTATTCTTTACACCCTTCACAGGAAAATTGAGGAAAACGTATTTATCGCACATTCCAGTATCAATCTCATCCGTCAGGTTACATCTATAGGTCTCCATCTTCTATCTATCAACAAGATTTGAAAAATCTACTTCCAAGTTTTAAGTAGAATCTATTCAAAATTTAAAATAGTAAGTTGCCCTAGGAACGAAATTAAGGGAGAGATTTTAGTGCTTGTTGTTAAGCATTGCCTGACACCCTTTTGCAACCAAAGTATACTGAAATTTCTTATGAATTGAAGTTGACGACTGTGACGTTAAGTTGCATCACGGATTTGTGCATCTTATTACTTGTAATTGGCAATGGGTATATTCGGTAAAGAGTCTCCCTTCGATCAAATTGTAGGTAAGTTAATGTATCACAGCTTTTGCTAATGTTACTTTAGGTTCATTTGGAGAGTGTTCTTTGACGTGATTTCTCCACACAGAGAAAGCTACGTTAGAAACAAATACAAAGGAAGACTGGGCACGGATACTTGACATTTGTGATAAAGTTAGTACATCCCCACAAGCACCGAAGGAGTGTCTGCGAGCCATAATCAAAAGACTCAATCATCAGGATCCTCACGTGGCAATTCAAGCTGCTACAGTAAGACAAGTAATTTAATAATCCTAGTTCACAGTGTAAATGTTTCTGGTTTAGTTGTTAGATGCATGCATCAGCAACTGTGGTCAAGCATTCCATCTAGAAATTGCTTCAAGGGATTTTGAGCAGGAATATAAAAAAATCATCACTAAATCACAAGAGAAGACACTAAAAGAGAAACTTCTATCTCTACTGGAAAAATGGGCCACAACTGAGTTCAAACAGGATCCGCAATTAGATCTAATCCCTTCTTTTTACAATAAGCTGAAGGCCAGTGGAGTTCATTTTCCAAGTTCTGAAAGTCCAGCAAAGGTAATGAATTCATTAAATTGACTCATATCTAAATTATTTGATGCCTTTTACCTCAAACGTCTAAATTGTAGGATAAAAAAGGCATGTCGTCGTCCCATCATCATAATCACAAACCCAAAAGTCATGGAACTTCATCAAGTGCTGCTAGTGCTGCTCAGCAGGAAGAGGACGATTTAGCCAAAGGTAAATAAAAGGATGCAAAAGTTAAATATTCCCGTGGGCTTCCATTCCATTTGTTTTCATTTAGCAATTGAACTCTCGCTAAAAGAAACCCAAAATTCACCAAAGGCGAAGAGTCTATACCCACAGGGATTAGGCGTGGGTGGAAGCAGTGGACAGACCGCTTCGTCCCCAGCTGCCGAACCTCGAAAAGTCCGTGCATTGTATGACTTTGAAGCTGCAGAAGACAATGAATTGACATTCTACGCAGGGGAAATAGGTGAGTAGTGAGTAATTTGAAATAATGTATGTCTGTGTATCCATTCTTTAATAAATCTTTGACACGTAATAAATAAAGGAAATCTAGGTCATAGACATACTGGTAGCTAAATCAAAAAAAAAATGAAAAAAAAAATTTTTTTTTGTTTGTTACTACAGTTCATGTGCTGGATGACACAGATACAAATTGGTGGCAGGGATCTAATCAAAGAGGCACGGGATTGTTCCCATCCAATTTTGTAACGGCTGATTTAAGTGCTGAGACACCGAGTAAGATTCTAATGTTATTGTATTTTCTTTAATNACACGTAATAAATAAAGGAAATCTAGGTCATAGACATACTGGTAGCTAAATCAAAAAAAAAATGAAAAAAAAAAATTTTTTTTGTTTGTTACTACAGTTCATGTGCTGGATGACACAGATACAAATTGGTGGCAGGGATCTAATCAAAGAGGCACGGGATTGTTCCCTTCCAATTTTGTAACGGCTGATTTAAGTGCTGAGACACCGAGTAAGATTCTAATGTTATTGTATTTTCTTTAATNTTCCAATTTTGTAACGGCTGATTTAAGTGCTGAGACACCGAGTAAGATTCTAATGTTATTGTATTTTCTTTAATGCAAAAAAATCAAGATCGTTTCTAAAGCCAAGTTTTACAAATATTACAGAACTTGATGTAGGACCAAGAAAATCGGTTCAATTCAATGACGATGTTGAAGTCAAGACTGTAGAACAGGAGCCTGAAATAATCGAAATCGATGAATTGAAGATTGACTCGTATGTAATAATATGTTAAGATGACGACATCTCTGATTTGATTAATTTTCTCAAATTAGAAATTTTTTATACTAGGGCATTACATACCCTGCATGAAGCGGATCCAACTGGTGAAATTCCCGATCCACCAGAATTAGCACCACTCGAAGGTAACTAAATCAGATAATTTGTTTCTTATTCTTGAAGTAATTGCCTTGTCGTAATCAGTTGAATAGTAAATTGTGAAGATAGTTTAGTTATTTACTATTAATGTGTTTTTTTTTAATTCTCTATAGATCAAGTAAACCAAATGGGGCCTTTGATTGATAACGAATTGGAGAAAATTGATCGGAGACATGCACAGTTGACTCGACTGGGCAGTGAGCTCGTAGACGCTCTGAATATGTACCATCATCTGATGAAGGATCCTGCACAACCACAGGGAATGGGTTACAATCCTCGTCTAAGTGGAATGCCTGGTCAACCAGGACAACCTGGACCTACTTATCAGCCAATGCCGAACAACATGCCACCACAACCTGGTCCTTGGACAAATTCATACTATGCCCCATTGCCAGGTGGAATGGGAAGCCCATATGCTGTCCAATCAATGCCTCAGGGCTTGATGGGCCCAACTGGTCTCCCTACACAAAATGGACTACCTCCACATCAAGTAACGAGTCCCACTCGAATTCAACAAGTAAATAGTGCTCCTTCAACTCTTCCCCCGAGTCATAACCCACAACAAGTCCAAGGGCAATTGGGTCAAGGCCATATAGTCATGATGTCCCAACCCCCTCAACCAATTCAACATCAACAACAAATGACTGGAGTTTTTCCTAATTATTCCCATCCGTAGTAGTTACATTTGGAAAGTAAGGAGTTTTTGAAAAATTAAATTCATAGATAGAATAGAGCAGAAGAAAGGATTTTTACGCAAATTTTCGACGTTAATAATCCTTTTTTGCTCAATTTTTTTTTTTTTTTTTTTTTGTGCGATTTGTGAAATATTTTAAACAATAATAATAACCTTCAACACGCTGCAACTTACGACAGTCAACAACGTAAAGAAATTATAAAAATTTAAATTGAGTAACTCTGGACTTTACATAATAACAAAAATTGGTTAGAATTACAACCATTTTTGTTAATTGTTCAATTCGTAAATTTGCAAACCTAATGTAAAATAATTGGTTTTTCTCAAAAATTCTGTACGTAAGTACAAAGGTTTTTATTGTCTGTTTCACATTATTGAAACTTGCTTATTGAGCAAAATATTCCATAGTTTTTTCGAGTCATAATATAATACTAAATACATACAAAAATACATACAAAAATAGAATGATTTTTTTTTTGTCGCAGTATCAATATAATTGAACAATTTATTTTAAGAAAACGAGTTAAAGGTTACGGTAAATTTCAAAATCCAAAAAATTAGTATGGTTTTCCGGAATAATTTATGTTGTAGCGATTGCTCTTAAATTTAATTACAATTTTTTGGCTCTGTAAATGAATAAATTTATCAAAATTATATATGTTTTTCCATTTAAATTAAAAGAATTTTGGTATTAGTTTGATGAGAATGTCTCCCATGGCTAAGGACATTGGAGATATACTCTCTCTTCAGAATATTTCCATGTTAACATAACATAAGGTGTGAAAATACTATAATTATGACTTGATTACAGGTTTCTGTACTTTCAAGGCAATTTGACAGGGGTAAAAAGCTAAACACGTCAGCAACAGGTTTACTAGTTTGCGACGAAGGAAATATAACTAGGAGAAATATATTTGCATCCTGATGGGACAATGATTGGTATAAAGATATTGAAGAAACCAGTTCAAAGGTTTTTCCTATGGATAATTTTGTCCTACTTTTGCAATTTTTCATCCTTCCAGCAAAATAATTCAGTTTTAAATTAAAATAATTCAGTTTCAGTAATAATAAGCAAAATTAATTCAGTTTTTGTTGTTGTCAAACTTCAGAATTAAGGATCTAAATTTATTAGATTATTTTTCATTGTATCGTTAGGACAGACATAATTATTAATCAATTCACCATATTTTCAGCATATTTGACATCATTGTTGATATCATCACATTTTTTTTTATTTTTTTTTTTGAAAATTTCTAATCAGTTTCTAAATAGATTGAAATAAGTTACATAACTCGTTACATGTCAGATTTAAATGAACTGGTGAACTTTGGTAAGATAAGATTTAAATATTTTTACTAAAATNTTAATTTTTTTTTTTTGAAATTTCTAATCAGTTTCTAAATAGATTGAAATAAGTTACTTAACTCGTTACATGTCAGATTTAAATGAACTGGTGAACTTTGGTAAGATAAGATTTAAATATTTTTACTAAAATTTTAACTAAATAATTTATTATTGAGTTGAATTTTAGTAAATATTTTTAACACACAAGAATTGGAGTTAGAAGGAGTTAATAGAACAATGTCAAAAATTTGGCCACTCAGAAAATCAGCATCAACTGATGAAATTTGTTACAAGAGACGTTTCACATGGTCATCCACACCACAGTATGAAAGGTGAGTGATTTATTAATATTATTATTATTATTATATGTAGATTGAAGTAGTTTTAATTATTAAATAACTAAAAAAGTTTTTCGTATTATTCTGATGAAAATTTGTATTAACCCCAAAGTGACTAGGAAACATTTGGGTTGTGTTTGAATATACATATTGGGACGGGAAATGAGAAAAAAGTTCAAGTATTCATATCAAACTTAATCCAATTGGATTGAGTTTGATATGAATACTTGAACTTTTTTTTAAATAAGAAAAACATTAATTTACAGAATAAAAATTATAATATTTAAAATGAAATTTAAACTTTTTTTAACATAAATTTCCATTCTTCTAGTTGATTTTAAAGTATTCTTTTTTTTTATAACCAGTATCAATTCTGAATATTATATAAATTTATACCTACTTCTAATTTAATTGCAGTTTTAAGTTTTATTAACACTTGTAATATTAATCGTCTATAATTTATTTATTTATTTACATTAGNTATTTTTTTTTTATATAACCAGTATCAATTCTGAATATTATATAAATTTATACCTACTTCTAATTTAATTGCAGTTTTAAGTTTTATTAACACTTGTAATATTAATCGTCTATAATTTATTTATTTATTTACATTAGAAAAAGATAACAAACCATTTATTATGTGACTTTTATCGTAATCTATTGTGCGTGAGTGTGCATTCAACGTGTCAACAGATAAAACCATATACTTATATTATATCGTTTATTTGATGGTTATTTATAGTTTGGATTGGTTCATACTAAAGTCCAAATGTCACCAAAATCATAGTTATCTTAAACTTTGTTTTAGTGGTCATAGGGTTAAATATAAGGAATACAGATACATCCAAGGTTTTAAATTTTGAACAATATTAACTAGAAATTTGAGTTTTTTTTTTCTTTTTTTTTTTGAAAATAATTCCTTTAGTATTTTGCTATTATTAGATTAATAGATTAGATTAAGTTTTTATTAGTAGAAATTTTTATTAATAATTTTTTTTTAAAGATTTTAATAATACTATCGCATGTCGCTAAATTTTAGAGTGTCTAAAAATCTTTCAATTNTTTTTAGTGGTCATAGGGTTAAATATAAGAATACAGATACATCCAAGGTTTTAAATTTTGAACAATATTAACTAGAAATTTGAGTTTTTTTTTTTCTTTTTTTTTTTGAAAATAATTCCTTTAGTATTTTGCTATTATTAGATTAATAGATTAGATTAAGTTTTTATTAGTAGAAATTTTTATTAATAATTTTTTTTTAAAGATTTTAATAATACTATCGCATGTCGCTAAATTTTAGAGTGTCTAAAAATCTTTCAATTTCACAATTGGATTTATTAATAAGTAAAAGAGTTCAATGACATAAATTTACAATTAGACGCTTAGGGTTAATACAAACCTTAAAAACCTAAGAACCTTATTATTTTTTTTTTTAATAATTTATTAATCTTCAATCTAACTATTAGACGTTTAAACCAGTTGTTATTTTGTCACCAATTAGAATTAATTTACAAGTAAAAAAACACTTGAATGCAGACGGTACGAATAATAGTGAAAGATGCAAATAACACTTGATTGCAGACGGTACGAATAATAGTGAAAGATGCAAAAAAAAAAAAAACCAGATACTTATTAATTCTTACTTAATTAGTNAAACCAGATACTTATTAATTCTTAGTTAATTAGTTTCAATACCACTTTAATTAATCTTTTACCTGTCATTTCATCACTTCATGTTGTCAGAAGAAGGAAAAAAAAAAATCAAAAATTATTAAAACTCATTTGAAATTTAGTATCTCTGTTACAATGCATTAATAATTATAAAAATATATATTATATTTCACTTCTATCAAATTAATAACTACATAATCAAAATAATAAATAGGTATATAAAGCTAAACCTTCAACTTTTTTTTTTATATAACAAATTCACTGATGATATAAAAAATTTTAGCGAATGAACTAATCTCTAACCTTCTCCTTTAATATGCAGTTGGATATTAAATAATTAATTCTTAACAAGGATTCCAAAAATACTAAAAAATTTTTTTTTATAATCGGTAAAGCTGATGAGACAATGGGTATACTATTACAGAGTATACTATAGACTTGATAAAGTTGGATTTCTAATTAGAAAAGTTCAAAAAGTGAGTAAAATAGAGGTGAATGAGAGTTTAAAAATTAATCAAGTAGTTACTTAGAAGGTTATTGTAATCATCCCTGAGGACAAAAATTTGTGAAATTAATCATAGAAAAAATTGAGTCTTATACTGATTCTTTATGAATTTACGGTAGAAATCCTTCTAGACATACTCTGTTAGTGTCTATTTGACAGTCTGTAGATAGTTTAAAAAAAAGTTGAAGTAGAAGTCCATGTGCAAATAATATTCATGTCCGCAGTAATACCAGTAGACACTTATAATTACGATTATCCTGAAGTTCGGAGTGCAAAAGAAGATCAAATAAGTACTAATGATAGGACTATTATGTGGTTATTCATATCTTTCTATTGGTTATAATAACATATGAGTTTATATCACAAACATCACCAGAATTACCAGTTAATACTTCCAAGTATCACGTTTTCTTTTGCACACGAGGGTATCAATGACTATAGATATTATTATTTCATTTTCATTTACATCCCTTCAGTCTCTAGGAAGCATTCGGTGTCTTCTGGAATCGATTAATTGAGTAAAAGTTACAATTGATTGATTAACAGAAAGTAATTATTCCAAGTTAGGGTAAAAGTTATTATAATTAGGTTATTGGTGCTCTTTTTTTAACAAGTTTTTTTGGATTTGATTTTATAAGAATTTGATACTGAAATGGCCGAAAGGACACCATTGTTGTAAGTAATTTTTACATAATCGAGAATAATAATAGTATACTTATTATTATTCTGAATTTTTTTTTTAGAAATTGCAATTATAATTTTTATTTTTGCCATTTTATGAATAATTGCTAATTTTTTTAATGACGTAGCAGGATATTATTGTTCCATTGTGTTGTAATCGATAAAAATTAATAATAAAACAGGATCTATTTATTCGAAGAATAGATAGATTTTTATGAATAATGAGTGATGACGTATGAACCGTTTGTTGGTTCATGTTTACCTTGAAGTGACCATGTTTAGGTCACTGGTTGGTTCAGTGACACTCTTATGTTGTTTGATTTTTATTAGACTTTTTTTAAAATCCTTGGATGATATTATGAAAATATATTATGATTTATGATATTATGTAAAAAATAATTATTGAAATTTAAAATTTTTTTTTTTTTTACAGGTTGACCGGAGAATCGAACAAGGGGTATGGCATCGGTCTAGAAGATAGAGATCATTTCTCACAATGTAAATGTCTCCCAGAGAAATCTTATGTCTGTTCCAACTGTGCCAATTCTCAAAAAACACAATTCAGCAACAATGACAGAGATCTAGGGAGTGAGAGATATCCGCGGAGTCTATCAAGAGGTACAAAACTCTCCATCACTGTCCTTGGTAAGTGACTCTTCCAATAATATTTTGTAGTCTAGACTGTAGACTCTAGAGTAATTCATTGTCACTATTCTTAACTATTAATTATTGAGATTTAAATACTTTAATCAAAGAAATCTGAACAAATCCTAATGCCCTGTATGTCAAAATAAGTATTTAGATATTGGGATTTAANATTATTCTTAACTATTAATTATTGAGATTTAAATAACTTTAATCAAAGAAATCTGAACAAATCCTAATGCCCTGTATGTCAAAATAAGTATTTAGATATTGGGATTTAAGGGTGACCAAATCACGTGATGAGGTGACATCGCTAGTAAATACTAAACTTCATTGATCAATTACAAGCTCTTATTTCACTACCATATTGATTCTTTATTAAAGTACCTACTACTAAAACAAATTGTTGAGTATGGAATTGGTATTACTACTTGTTTTATTAACTAAATTTTTTCGTAATTGATACTTGAGCAAAGTTTTATCAAAAATGATGATTGTCAGTATTGATCNTTGTTTTACTAACAAAATTCTTTTGTAATTGATACTTGAGCAAAGTTTTATCAAAAATGATGATTGTCAGTATTGATCAATTGTGAATCAGAATTTGTNTACTTGTTTTATTAACTAAATTTTTTCGTAATTGATACTTGAGCAAAGTTTTATCAAAAATGATGATTGTCAGTATTGATCAATTGTGAATCAGAATTTGTAATTAATGATTCCACTTTAGTTAATACTAAATAGATTAATAGAATGAATGATTTTGTTATAGATTCTGGAGAGCATTGTCACGATGATGAAGCTCAACGGGCGATAGACAAACGAGCTCGTAAAAAATTGTGGATAGCGAGTCTTCTCTGCGTGATTTTTATGATTGTGGAAGCAATAGGTAAAGACACTAAGGATTCAATTTATGTCATTAACTCCTAAAAATTGCCAGTGTTTTTACTTTGTCAAGTATTTTTCTTGTTTTCTTATTCCTTACTCCTCGTTTTCTGAATTAAAAAGTGGTACCAGTGTCACTTGGTTGCTCATTGAGCTGTTCAAATTTGACAAGGTGTGGAATAAATTTTGCTCATTACCTTCAATTTTNAACGGGCGATAGACAAACGAGCTCGTAAAAAATTGTGGATAGCGAGTCTTCTCTGCGTGATTTTTATGATTGTGGAAGCAATAGGTAAGGACACTAAGGATTCAATTTATGTCATTAACTCCTAAAAATTGCCAGTGTTTTTACTTTGTCAAGTATTTTTCTTGTTTTCTTATTCCTTACTCTTCGTTTTCTGAATTAAAAAGTGGTACCAGCGTCACTTGGTTGCTCATTGAGCTGTTCAAATTTGACAAGGTGTGGAATAAATTTTGCTCATTACCTTCAATTTTTTAGGAATAAGGTGTCAAAACATGTGTATGAAAAAAAAAATGAATTTTCTTGATGAATAATGAACATTGTCTATTAAGGTTTATAAATTTTTTTTTTAAATTCATACATTTGAGCTAATAATTGTAACTTATAATGTTGTAACTCTAATAAGACTAAGAGTAGGAAAATTTTTGACGCACCTTGTCCAACACTTTTCCGACCTCTTACATTACTAAACCCTACTAAAGATACACTACTTTTTTAGATACACTTTTTTTATTTTTATTTTTATTTTTATTTTTATTTTTATCATAATTTCTTAAAGGTGGTATCCTAGCCGGAAGTCTCGCTGTTGCAACGGATGCAGCTCACTTACTTACAGACTTTGCTGGATTTATGATCTCCTTATTCGCTCTGTACATTTCCGAAAGACCAGCCACGAAGAGACTTAGTTATGGCTACCATCGAGCAGGTCACTTATTACATTTTTTTTTTTATTATTTTATATTTTTTTCTTGATTTTCTTTACTCAACTTTACACTGTTGGAGTCAACAGAAAGTTATACAAAATCTGTTGGCACCGTTTCTACTAACTTGGAAATCTCTGGTTCCAGTCAGAGCATTTAGATCATAAAATTTGAGTTATTATATCACTCTGATTATGTTCTGGAACTTTACTTTTTCTGAACAAACTTTTAGAATCAAAAAATTTTGGCTTATGCCAAATTTCCAGTTTATCAATGTTTTCCTTTTTGACAAGATAAAAAAACGAAAAAAAAAACGGAAAAACGAAAAACGAAAAAAAAAATTTCTTTTTCTTTTATGCTTTTATTCTTTCTTGAAACATGTCATTATAAATTGTAAAACCTTGTGTTGATTTTTGGCAGAAAGAGTGCGGAAAAATTGTCACAAAAGATGTAAATGAGTCATCATGGATGATAATGAATTACATGTTTTTTAAACTTTTTTTTTTTTTTAACTTACTAATTTTAGAAGTAATTGGAGCCTTGACATCCGTACTCTTGATATGGGTTGTGACCGGGATCCTAATTTATATGGCTATCCAACGGATCGTTAGTCAGGATTTTGAAATTGATGCCGCAATTATGCTCATCACGTCTGGCATTGGGCTTATCGTTAATATCGTGTAAGTTTTTTTTTTTTTTTTTTTTTTTCAAAAAAAAAAGTCGAACGGTGAAAGTCCATTTTCTTTTTTATTTCATTCTTATTCCAACCATAGTCTTTCATTTCAGAAGTTTCTGTACACAAAAAAAAAAAAAAAAAAAAAAAAATTAAGAAATTTCCACATTGTTTTTTCTTATTTACACTACTAATCTACTCCTTTCATTTAGTAATTTCTGTGGCTAGTTGATTAGTTGAGTTTTTTTTTGTTAATTTGATTTTCTTTGGGAATATTTACTTTTAGAATGGGATGTACACTTCATCAACATGCCCATAGTCATGGTGGAGGAGGTCAAGGACATGGACATGGACATAGTCATGGTGGAAATACTTCTAAAGAACATTTTAAAAAATCAGTTATCAAGAAGGATTCTCATAAAGTTGACATTGACAATGACAATGAGCATAGTGCAGAGCATCATATTGACCAATCAGGAGGTGATGAAGACCACAGTGACACTTCATCCTCATCAGGAGTACAAGAACGGAATCAAAAAGAAAATATTAATGTTCGTGCAGCATTCATTCATGTGATTGGTGATTTTCTTCAAAGTGTCGGTGTCTTTATTGCAGCTCTTGTCATTTACTTCAAGGTTTGAAAATAATTTTATATTTAACAGTTTCATAATTTTTCTATATACAGGGTGTATATTGTTATAATGTTACATGATGAATGTAATTATATGAAAAATAATTTTAAAATTTTGATTTTTTTAATTATGAATGGTTTTATTATTTTAATTACAGCCGGAATGGGCAATCGTAGATCCAATTTGTACATTTTTATTTTCAATTCTTGTCCTTGCAACAACATATGCTATTGTTACGGATACACTTGTGGTACTTATGGAAGGTAAATTATTATTTGCAAAAAATTTGATTTAAAAACAAAACAAAAGAATTAATAATTTAATTATTATTATTAATTCTATTGTTTTAACTCATTGAATACTACTACTAAGGTGTGTGAGATACTTTTGTTAAATACCTTGCGGTTTCTTTATTAAGGTCTTCCGTATTTTATGATTATTGATAATGTTTATTCATANGCAAAAAATTTGATTTAAAAACAAAACAAAAGAATTAATAATTTAATTATTATTATTAATTCTATTGTTTTAACTCATTGAATACTACTAACTAAGGTGTGTGAGATACTTTTGTTAAATACCTTGCGGTTTCTTTATTAAGGTCTTCCGTATTTTATGATTATTGATAATGTTTATTCATATTTCTTGTTTAAGTAACTGTATGATTGAAATAATTTTTGGAATTTTCATACTTTTTTTAATGCTAGGGATTGATGAATTAGAAAATTTGAGATTAATTAATTATTAATTTAATTACATAGGAATCCCAAAAGGAATTGACTTCAATGATGTTCGGGCAACTCTCCTCACTGTTAAAGGTGTCCAAAAAGTTCATAACTTGAGGATTTGGTCACTGTCAATGGATAGAATTGCACTCTCTGCACATTTAGCAATTGGTAAAGAATTAACTAAAATCATTTCCTTTATTTTACTCTGTATGTACGTTGTATTTAAGTTAAAAAAATAATTTTTTTTTTTCGTTTTTTTTTTTTGTGTGTTCCAGATGCAAATGCAAAGCACAATGGTAATCAAATTCTTAAGAAATCTTCACAGAAACTAAAAATAAAATATGGATTCTCNAATCATTTCCTTTATTTTACTCTGTATGTACGTTGTATTTAAGTTAAAAAAATAATTTTTTTTTTTTCGTTTTTTTTTTTTGTGTGTTCCAGATGCAAATGCAAAGCACAATGGTAATCAAATTCTTAAGAAATCTTCACAGAAACTAAAAATAAAATATGGATTCTCAGAAGTAACCATTCAAATTGAAGATTTCAGTGAGAAGATGCAAGACTGTGTCAAATGTCAAGAACTTAACTAATCAAAAATTTATCCTAACGAAGATATTTTGACGACTTATATTATTATTTCTGTCTGGTTTACTTAATTTAATTAAAGACTAATAATTATTAGTCTTTTTTTTTCGTTTGTTCTGTTAAATTTAGGCTATTAGTTAGTAGTATGTAATAAGTATATTATACTAATATATTTTCAGTAATTTGCAGAAACAAATTTCCAAAAAAAAATTTTTTTTTTGCTTTTTTAACTATCAATTTCTGTATGGATTTCTCAAGGATGCAATTTCATGTTAGANAATTATTAGTCTTTTTTTTTCGTTTGTTGTGTTAAATTTAGGCTATTAGTTAGTAGTATGTAATAAGTATATTATACTAATATATTTTCAGTAATTTGCAGAAACAAATTTCCAAAAAAATTTTTTTTTTGCTTTTTTAACTATCAATTTCTGTATGGATTTCTCAAGGATGCAATTTCATGTTAGAAATAATTATCTAGTCTAATAATAATTTTTATAATTATTAATGGTAAAAAGTTCCAAAAACTCTTATATTGTGAGTATCTTTTTGTTGATGCTGGAAGAAAATAAGAATAATTAAATTAAATTAAACTTAGCCAATCAGAATCAAGAAGATTTGAATAGTCAAATGTGATTGGCTGAATTTGAATTTTTGAATTTTTCTTGAGGTATCAACTATAGGGGACATCCGGTTGAAAGAGAACAAAAAAGAACCTAATAAAACACGAATTCAATAGTACTCTTTATATTTTTGAATTTTGAGACAATAATTTGTCAAAATTCTTTATAAATTTAGTTCAATTTATTATTGAATTTTTTAAAAGACATGACAACAGTGGGTTAAAAAGTTTAGTTAACACTGTAAAAGTGAAAAAAAAAAAAAAAAAATGGTTGGGCTCAACCGGGATTTGAACCCGGGACCACTCGCACCCAAAGCGAGTATCATACCCCTAGACCATTGAGCCTGTGTATTGTACTTCAACTAAAAAATTAACTAAATTGTACAATTAGTTAAAATTGGTGCTAATTGTACCGGTTTTGAAGTTTTGTTAAATTAACATAACAATTGAAAGCAAAAGTACCAAAAAAAAACACCTGTTCAACAATCCTAGTGTAATTCAACAGAAATCAAGGTATTCGTCGTATTAATAATCATTCCTTATGTTAGCTCATAATAAAGATTTGATTTAAAAAAAAATTATCTCACTTTCAGCAATTTTATAGTAAAATTTTAAGCTTTACATCACAGAATAGCAGAATAGTAGAATAACAGAATAGCAGAATAACACTATTATTCTTTAGAAACTTTTGTGTGAGAAAAATAGACATTAGAAAAGTGTAGAAAAAGTTAAAGAGATAAGCATAAGGACAAGATTTCACATTAATCCAAGATTTTTCAGATTAATCTCATCATCTGAAAAGTTCCCACGGGTAAGGGCACAGTGGGTCAAAAAGTTTGAAAATATCTCATCTTTTGTTCTCTACCAAGTACCGACTATAAAAAAAAAGAAGTGTTTCCAGTTACTTATTTCAAAATGTAAGTTTCAAAATTCTCAAATCTAGTAACAAATAGCAGGTTTTTCAAACAAAAAAAAAAATTCAAAAAGAGTTTTTTATCCTTTAATCTGCAGATGAGGAGCCAAAACACGAGACTTTCTCCTTAGAGTTTGTTCAAAACGTATTTATATCAAAAATAATCCAAACATGATCCCATCCACTTGGATGTTACCATCATCCACTTTCGTTAATACAAAACGTAATTCAATTTCTTATTCCATAATAAAGTACCCTGGAATGATGAAAGATAGGTTGTAAATAAATTTTCGTTCCCAATTCAAAATTCCCGCTATTTCAAAACCGTATTTTATATCATCCACTCCTGTTTGATCTTTTTCTTATCCAATCTGGTCCAAAAAAAGATTGTTTGTTGACATTTTAGCAAATAAAGTTTTTTTTTTTTTTTGTTGAAATTCATGCGAATTTAGATTACCTAATTTTCTTGTCAGAGGAAAAAGTAATAAGTCGTCGGCGTCATCAAACGACCAGTAGTACAAGATGTTCAAACTTTTTTTTTACACTTATTGAAAATCCCGGTTATTTAAAAATTCAAATGTGTACTAGTTAGAAACTCTCCTATATATGTTTATTAATAGAAGTAATCCAGAATATAAAAATTATAAAAATATTATATAAACTAATAATCTTTTGTTTAAAATAGAAGAGCCTGTATGTAAAGAAAGTTATGGTGTCTGATGTTTAGTTTCTCCGGTGAAAAGGAAAAGATGAAGAGAGTCTATTTCCGTTTCTTTGGGATAGGCAATTGAAAGTAGGAATAAAAAGGAGGANTTTCTCCGGTGAAAAGGAAAAGATGAAGAGAGTCTATTTCCGTTTCTTTGGGATAGGCAATTGAAAGTAGGAATAAAAAGGAGGACAGCTATTTTTAGTTCGGATCAGATATAAAATTAGTCTCTTCTTCTGCTTTTTTAGTCTTGAGGAGAAAGTTGGTGGGATGGTCTACGAGTCTGTTGTAGCTTCGGGGGTCTCAGACGCAGAGAGATCGATAGCCAGACCAACCAGTTTTTTTTTTTTTTTTTTTNCTCACACTCCACTCAATCTCTAATCTTCACTCTTGACTTTTTTCTTTTTCAATTCGTTCACTCAATTTTTACCACTTAACTTTTCTTTTTTTTTTTTCGTTTTTTTTTTAATATATAAATTATCAAAACTTGTCAAAAAAGTTGATTTTATCTACCTATTATCTAGGATTCTAAACTTTAATCCGCTCACTTGACTCACTCATTATGTAATTTGAAGTTGGGATGGTTCATTAAGTCCATTGTGGTGTGANTTTTTTTTTTAATATATAAATTATCAAAACTTGTCAAAAAAGTTGATTTTATCTACCTATTATCTAGGATTCTAAACTTTAATCCGCTCACTTGACTCACTCATTATGTAATTTGAAGTTGGGATGGTTCATTAAGTCCATTGTGGTGTGATTGTGATAGTTCTGTGGAAGGTAGAGAAAATGGAGTAGATGTTTAGTTGGAACAACCTGTATATTTAAAATGAATTTTTTTTTTCTAATGTATTTATGCCGCATGTAAAAGCATAACATTCATGAAATGCATGAAATGTTTATAGTTGACATAAAATGTAGTAAAGTTTTCTAAAAAAAAAATTTTTTTTGAGTAAACTGGCTGATTTATTATTGTTTATTAGCCGAAATGTTTATTAAGAAATACAAAAAAAAACTTAAGTTTTAGCAATAAAAGTAATAAAAGAAAAGTTTTTCATTAACTCTTTTTTTTTTCACTTGTGAGAATAGAGAATTTATAAGATCCATTTTCATTTTCTCTTTTAGTTTTACAAATGGAAATGGTGGGAAGAAATTAAATTGAAAAGTTTAGTTTTCAGTCTATATCTAATGTCTTGTAGTTTCAACAACAGAAGACAATGACGAAATTAATCTTAAAGTGTTTTTTTTTTGTGCTAATTATTATTGGACCATCAACGCATCTAAAAACAGAACTTAATTGCTTTAAAAATATATATACATTTCAAGAAGATTAAAACTGGCAATTTGTCTCTCATTAGAAAAGAGAAAGTTTGTTTTTAAGTAATGATTATTACAACAGTTTAATTTTAAACGTACTGTCTTTTTTTTTTGGTGTGTGTGTGTGAGTCAAAGAGTTGGACTTAATTCAGCAATTAAATTATAAATAATTAAAAAATGAATTATGTTATTTACAAAATTCCTTAAAAATATTTAGGTAAAAATTAATATAAAATGAAAAAAAAAAAAAAAAAAAAAAATTAAGTACAAGACTAACCAAATTTTTGGATGAGTTGTAAAATCACTTTTAAAAGTGGTAAACAGGGTGTTAATAGGGGTTAATTTCAAAATTTTCAAACGTAAAAGTTGACTCACATTGTACTCATATTTTTTAAATGAGTAAATATGGAATGTGGAATGGAAATAAAAATTCATTATAGTTTGCTAACTTTACTATTTTTGAATAATTTTTCTCTTTCATTCTCACCGCTTTGTATTGGTTATCATTTATCAGATTTGGGGAAAATTGAGATCTAAAATTTGGTTGCATCCTGTACTAAAAATTTTTTTTATTAAAGAATTAATTATTAGCAAAAAAAAAAAAATAAATAAATNTTGGGGAAAATTGAGATCTAAAATTTGGTTGCATCCTGTACTAAAAATTTTTTTTATTAAAGAATTAATTATTAGCAAAAAAAAAAAAAAACAAAGAAAAAAATAAATTGAATAATTCAAATATCACAAGTAAAATTTAACAATAAATTAATCATTTTTTTTGCTTTTTTATAAGTAAGAAATGTCCTTAAAATTAACTCAAGAGATATTTTTAATTTCATCTTACTATACGCATGACAGTGAGTCCATTTAAATATTCGTTTCAAGGTTTCATCATTCGATTTTAAATAATTATTAGTGTTGTTAAGTTACCAAAAATTTTGTGTTGTGTGTAAATTTTTAAATTTATACATATTAATGTAACAACAATTATTGAAGCAAATTATCCCTCGCCGTTGAGAACAATACTGATATTTTAATCATTGAAGAAAGTAAATGGCTTGTTGTTTTTTTTCGTTTTTTTTTTTTTTTGTTTTTTTTTTTGTTTTCTTTTTCTAATACTATCTAAAAATGGTGTAATAATGAAATGAAATGAAATATATCTGATTGAAAAGGGTAAAGATGAAAATTGAATTGTATCAAATCCTGTGTAATATATAATACAATAAATTGTTGGATATTCGATATTAATAGTTGGTTGATTAGACTGACATTCGCTTCCCAGATCTCAAATGTTGTTGTGGAGAGTCAAATAATTCTAAAATAGGACTGGGTGTCCTTGAAGGGCTCAGTTCAAATGATTCCGAAGGCATAATGTTAGAATGGAAATGGGAACCAGAGAAAGATTGAATATGTGGATGTCGATAGTGAGCATTTGAGGCGGAAGAGGCATCCATGGTGGAAGTTGTCATAAGTTGTGACGACGGATGTCGATGGTAGACAGCTACTGAGACGGACTTCCGGTCGAGATGAGTTATTTTTGCAGGTGATTTGGTCAGAGTGAGTCTTCGAGGTGGACGATGACCACGTCGGAATGGGATTGGACACTTTGGGCATCGACATGAGCAAACTGACGTCAAAGACCCACCTACAGACGAAGGGAGTTCATGAGGAATATGACCAGAAATTATTGACCCATTTGCAGTAATCACATCTCCTTCTAAACGAACTGCTCCTGCTGCCGCCTGTAAATCAATAAAAATTAGAATTTTTTTCAAAAAAAAATAATCAAAAATCAATAATCAATAAAAATTAAAAAATTTTCAAAAAAAAAAAAAAAAAAAAAAAAAAAAAAAAAAATCAAATTTTTTTTTTTTTTTTTTTTGAAAATATATATTATATATATATATTTTGAAATTTTCTTTAAAAAAAAAAATGAACAACGCAATTTACTACAAAAGAGAAAGTTTTTTAAAACCCTTTTATTAAACTTTCAACTTTCTTTGGATCTAATTTTTAATGATGATTTTCAAAAAAAAATAACTTCACCAAACTTTATCAATTGAACTCAATTTCAACAAAACTAACCGCCATACCACTAAGAATTTCTATTCAATTTTGATAACAGAAAAACCACAGTGGTTGTTATTCATCTATGTCTTTATGATACTCAAAATCAAAGAGTTGAAAAACTTGTTTTATTTGATCTGATGACATCTTTGCCAACTGAAGTTGTATTTTTTAAACATAGGATTAGAAATTGAAGACGAAAGATAGAAGAAAGTTGTTCAGTTTTTAATGAAGTGAAAGTGAAAGCTTTTCCCAACCAAAGCAAAAGTGTCAAGGAGAAAGTAGTCAAAGTAAGAAATAATAATATCATAAGAGTGATACTATTTCTTTATCCTTTCAAATTACTTTCTTCTAGCTCAAGGATATAAAGAGATTTTCTCAGTCCCTTGGCCCAAAACCGTGTGACTCAAAAAAATAACCAAAAAAAAAAAAAAAACCGTGCGATTCAAGCTAAAAAAAAAAAAAAAAAAAAAACTTTGACGTCATGCACTACCAAATCCTTTTCTGTCACTTTCCATGACAGCCGTCACTCTGACACGGTCAAATGAAAGGTTCAACTTATACAATTCCACTAGTAATTGGACAAAAAATTTTTTTTATAAAATACATTATAATATAAAAACTTTTGTCATACTTTACAATTTACCAAAGTGATTTCGTCGTTTCCTTTCATATTATTGACTTTTTCAACTCAATAATACCTAAAAAAAAATACCTAAAAATTAATTTATGAGACATTAATTACTCTTTTAACTATAAACTACTCGCATCTAACGTCAGCTTTTAGTGTAATTGAATATAACAAAAAGTTACTACTGAAGGAATCTTTTCAAAAAAAAAAAAAATCTTTTCAAGAAAAATATAGCTTCCAAAGAGTTAATATTTATATGGATGCCTTTTGCACACTTATTTTTGCACACAGACAGTAACAAGATTTAATAAACTTGACTTGCTAAAAAAAAAAAAAAGATCAAATAACTTTCTCCAGCTATGTTTAGCTAATATTTTCTTTCATCTTCCAACTTGGTAAGTTTTTATTCACTCGAGTAAATCCACTTTTAATTAAAATTAACCCCCAAATTTGAACAAAATTTGTTTGTTCAGAGGTCATTTTCTAAATAAGATTTATCTCCCGGCGGGTCATATCATCAAAAAACTTGTGTTCAAAAATTTTGTCGTTTTTCTCCACTACAGTATACAAGTACTGTATATAACAAGATTTCACTGTCGTAAAGTGAGTTATACACTACAGACTACAGGACACTATAAGTTTGTTATCGTAGTTTATATATAGTATAATATGTTTGCTTTTTTTTTTCATTTCATTTAACTCTTATTTTATTTTTACAAGGATTGATATTTGATCCTCAAGGGACTCCACCCTACCACAAAGTATTACTCAATTTTGAAAAATTAAGTCAACAGTATATAAAAAAAAATGAAATATAGTCAACTAAAAATAAATGAAAAACCTTACATAAAAATATGTTGTAGATATAAAAATTTTTTTTTTTTTTTTTTTTTTTAATCTTAAATTGATATTTCTATTGTTTATTCTTTTGTTATAAATTTATAAAATTAAAACTAGTATGTAGTAAGTATAATTTGAAAAATTGATAATGATTTCTACGACATAGAAAAGGAAGTTATGTATGATTTGAAGTGGATATTATCCCTTGAGTTTCAGTTTTTTGCTTGAGGGAAATTAGTTATTCTAAAAATAGAGTATCAAAAAATAGATAGAAAGGACAGTCTCATTTCTCCTACCTTTTCCCAGAGATCATCAGAAAGAGAAACTAATTTACATAGAAAGATGAGAAATTTAACTGCATGAGTACGAACATGAGTAACCGAGCTTTCACCCAAGAGAAAGAACCAGTTTTCATGCAATATCATCTCATTAAAACTTATAAGTTTCATACTCACTCAGATACTACTTATAATTTACGATTTTAGGTTGAAAACGATAGGTTGGACAGTATTATTTCATAGATCAATAGCCGTTTTCTCTTGTTTTCCATTTTACTACCCGCGGACAAGAGTAACTAGAAAGGTTTATATAATTTTTTTTGTCCGTCTGTCCGTCTGTCCGTCGGTCACTAGGATGGTTATTTCCATAAAAAATCAGAAAATTTGAGAAATTAAAATATAACTTACTTAAAATAAGACTTGAGATAATGGAATTACTAAATAAAATTGAAAATTTAAACTAATAAATGTTGAATAAACCTAAAAAATCTAAAATTATTGTTGAAAATTGAAAATTTAAACTAATAAATGTTGAATAAAGCTAAAAAATCTAAAATTATTGTTGAAAATTGGAAATGTTTAGCCCATATTGATATTGGTTGTTAGTTGTAGGGCAGAATTAGTTGTGAGTAGGTGATATGACCTGGATGTAAATTTAACATTTTCGGTCCTTATTTTTTGAAAATTGAACTATAATTTTATGTATTTAGTATAAAAAAGTAAAAAAAAATGAAGAAATTNTTATTTTTTGAAAATTGAACTATAATTTTATGTATTTAGTATAAAAAAGTAAAAAAAAATGAAGAAATTAAGTACCTGTAAGGCCTCTGCCTCATCACGCCGTTCATCCTCTGTATTCATTGTGATGAACCTCATGACCAGGAGGTTGAGCGAAGCAGCAACCACTGCCAAACCGAAGAGAATGAAGACAAGGGCGAAAGCCACCTTTTAAATATGTAAAAAAAANGAAGCAGCAACCACTGCCAAACCGAAGAGAATGAAGACAAGGGCGAAAGCCACCTTTTAAATATGTAAAAAAAATTAAGTTTTATTTAATAAATTAAAGTTAATTATTAATTATTTAATTTTATTTCAAAAATTTTTGAAAAATTTTTGAAAAAATTTTTTTTTTATAATATTTTCAAAAATTTTTTGTTAAATTTTTTCAAAAATTTTTTTTTAAATTTTTTCAAAAAAATTTTGTTTTAATTGTGGTAGACAAATTTACAAAGAGATTGAGGTAACTTACATATTCAGGTTTTGTATCCAAGGCTCTATTGTTTTGTAGTGCTACCATGTCCCCAAAACCAATCGTCGTTAGTGTTATGAAACTGTAATTAATAAAAAATAAAAAATGAATTCTAACAATTAATAATTGAATTGTAATAACAATTAAAAAAATTAATTTTTAAATTTTTTCAAAATTCATAATTTGAAATTAGTTACGATGAGCGGTAGTAGATGGATTTTTTAATTTTACATCTCCATCCGACCGTATTTTACAAAAATTGAAATTTTAATTTGAAATTGAAATTTTAATTAAAATTTTAATTGAAATATTAATTAAAATATTAATTAAAATTTTATTAAAATTTTATTAAAATTTACCAATAATAGACAGCATCAAAGTAAGTCCATCCTTCATATCGTGTAAAAACTGCTGCACCTCCTGCAATTGTTATTGTGCTCAATGTGGTTACAACACAAATTAAATCTGTCTCCGTCGCCTCTGTATTCACACACCTATAAATTAAAATTAAAAAAAAAATTTTTTTAATATAAAAATTTTTTTTTTTTGAAAAATTTCACTTTCAAATTTTTAGGAATTAGAAATATAAAAATACATACTATTATGGTTAAACATTTTTCTAAAATTAGATTCATTAAATTTTTACATATTTTATTTTTTTTTTTAAAATCTATTATATTCAAAGCATAAGTAAGTATCCGATGTATGAATTTTTAAAATTAATTAAAATTGATTAAAAAGTTTAGAGCAAAGATTTATAAATTTAATTTCCGTTGAAATAAATATAAACTCATTTTTTGACAACAGGAATGAGCTGTTTTTTTGTTTTTGAAAACTTTTTTTTCACTTTTATAAAAAAGAAAAAAAAAAAAAAAAAAAAAAAAAAAAAAAAAAAGTAAAAAGTTTTCATCTGTACAGGAAGTACAGGGTGTACTATCATCGTTTGTCTCTACTAAACACTCACTTTTCATAACTCACATAACAATTGCTCATAAAAAATGAACGTTTTTTATACGCAATATAAAAATTTATAAATTTTCTAAAAATAATATTAAATACACTAGCTTTAAAAAAAAAAAAAAATTTTTTTAAAGAAAATTTTTCAATTTTTTGTTATTTTTTTTTGTAATTTCTAAAAAAAAAAAGGTAAAAAAAAAATGACTCAAATTGAAGAATGAGTCTCCTTGGTAGTTAAAATGAGTGGTGGTAAAGGAAATTGTATTAGTGAAAGTGGAGAAAGGAAGAACATATAGTAAAAATTTTTAAGTAAGGAACAGAATCCTCCATCTCTGTCTCTCCATGGTTTCTCCGTTTATCAATCTTCTACTGCGGCAATATGAAGATGTTCATTTTGGCAGAAACACTTAATTTGGGAAAAAAAAACCGATTACTCAATGTCATTTTCCTCTCATTTAATTCACTACTACTACTACTTCCACTAACAAGGTAAAGTTACAAAATCAATTTTAACTTTTTTTTTTTTTTTTCTTACAAGAAAAAGAGAAAGTAAAAGTAGAAAACGTAAAGACGTAATTCATTCTTTCTCTCAGTCTCTTCATGTATTTGGATTTGAAATTGGAAAGAATGGGAATAACCAAGTGAACTAGACCACACCTAATTTTTTTTTATGTTTTCACCGAAAAGAGAAAGTTAGGAAATTCTTGTTTTCATCAATTCCAAATTTACTATCACTTCACTAATAAATTAACTTTGAAGAAAATTTATCTTTTTTTTAATCCTAATCCCAATCGATTTTACTAAAACTTTACTCCTCCTTAGTCTTTCATCTAACAATATCAAACCATTGGAGAATGCCTTCTTAAAAAAAAAAATTTTTTTTAGATAAAAATTTTGGTTTATAGGGCCGAATTCAGATAGTTACGTTTGGGAATTCAGAACAATCAACACTGATTAATCTTCTTTGCACCCCATTTCACCACTTTCACCTTTGATCTGTTCATTTTATGTTGTAAAGACTTGTTGCTCAATGGTAAAAAAAAAACCCCCACCAAATTGAAAAATTCCTATATAAAACTGGTGGTAATAACATGAGCATGTGTGAATTTCAAAGTTTTTCATACCGGATTAAAGTCATTTAACTGGGGAAAGTGGACAAAATTGGAAAATTTGGGGAAAACTAATTCATAGTATTTTATAAGTAATTTATATCAAATTTTACACAACCTTTTATTAATGTTTTTTAAACCGAAAGGTACATATTTGGGATCATCGTAACCCACGGTGATATCAAAGGGGGGCTACTGTGCATTCATTTTACACTAAACAAATATGGGCTACACTCAATATGCGTTACCCAAAAAGGAAGCTGAAATTTTGACTAAAATATTTAAATAATAAACAACCTAAAATGAAATGAGAGATAAAAAAAAAATATTAAACAAACCTAAAAACCTAAAATATTCTGTAAAATTTTTAAGTTTAGCACTTTTTGGGTGATACATATGAACACGATGTACCGTAAATGAACTGGATTGTTTAGTTATTTAAAAATTATTTCTGACTTGCACAAAGGATGCAACATGCAATCCATGACATAAAAAAAAAACATATAAAAAAAGTATAAAAATTCAACTTTCTCCGTAACAAAAAAAGCTTAACTACCCTGTATTTTTTATGGGCTTTTTTTATTTTGAAAAAAGAAAAAATGTAATGTAATGGTGGTATTTTTTTGGGTAGAAATAAATAAAATAAGTCGTGATGGNGATTTTTTTTTTTTTGAAAAAAGAAAAAATGTAATGTAATGGTGGTATTTTTTTGGGTAGAAATAAATAAAATAAGTCGTGATGGGAAAAATAAAATTTATTTGGGCACTGTATAGGATAGTAGTGAATTGAGTGGAATCATCAGGTCGTGGTGGTGCATAGTGAAGACAAAAATTTCGAAAGAGACACTTCAGCTCACTCCTGTCATTCCACTCTACTTTCTCCAGTTTTCACTTTTTTTTTTGAGACAAATTTAGGGATGACTTCAAGACTTGAATCTCAATTATGTATTTTTTTTTGTTACCCTTCTGGCTTTCTGTCAACTGGAGTTCTCTTTGAACATAGTAATGAGCACTTTTGGACACCCCTCTACGACTACATTGAGTAAAAATTTCAAATTCTTTACAACATGTGTACCGTTTCGACTCAACATTCGACATTTTTCATTTTTTTTTAAAGTTTTTTTTTTTTGAACCATTAGTTCATTTTCATCACTTGAGCACTTGGATATAATGACGCTTTTAGGGTAAAATNCTCTTTGAACATAGTAATGAGCACTTTTGGACACCCCTCTACGACTACATTGAGTAAAAATTTCAAATTCTTTACAACATGTGTACCATTTCGACTCAACATTCGACATTTTTCATTTTTTTTTTAAAGTTTTTTTTTTTTTGAACCATTAGTTCATTTTCATCACTTGAGCACTTGGATATAATGACGCTTTTAGGGTAAAATTTTCTTTTCTTCTAATTTGATACTAATGACTTTGTAAAATAGTCTGCCTGGTACAACTTGAACCAACTTAAACTAATGTATCACATCTGTGCCTTATATTCAACTTTGTATAAGTAACTTATGTACAGTAGTTAGCGATTTTCTCAACAACCAATCAAATTCTTCCAATAATATTAATACTTTNATAACTTGAACCAACTTACTAATGTATCACATCTGTGCCTTATATTCAACTTTGTATAAGTAACTTATGTACAGTAGTTAGCGATTTTCTCAACAACCAATCAAATTCTTCCAATAATATTAATACTTTCACCCAGATGTTACAGAATCACTTGAGCACGTAACTCAAGTCTAATTTTTTACGCAAAATTTAACGAGATATGTTAGTATCTACTAGATGAATGTACATGAAAAAAAAAAAAAAAAAAGGAGATGCTAGAAACTTGAATAGATAAGTTCTACATATATTAAAAAACAGACTCATAATTTTTCTACTTTCTCTTTTTCTTTTTTGTGAAAATTGGATTTTTGGATGTTGTTTATGATCTAACTTCTTAGGTTATCAGAAAAGAAACAGCTGCATACAGAATTTTTTTTTTTTTTTTTTCAAATTTTCTTGAATTTTTTTCAAGTCGTAAAAATTGGATTTTGATGCCAACATGGTGCGGTTTTTAGCATTACGGTCGTTTCAAAATTCAAAAGGCTTCTGACGCCATCACTCAATTTTTTATTTTATTTTTTATTTTTTTGGCAAATGGAACCATTTTCTTATTATAGTTTTATAACATAAAATATTTGAACAAAAGACTTATAAGCCTTACTTTCGTTCTTTTGAATTAAGCTGATTTTATTCCATTTTCTTTTTGCTAGAAAAAGTCACTATTTTAGGGGGTTTTAGTAAAGACAAAAAAAAAAAATTAGAAGATAGGACGGAGAAAGGGAGTTCTAAAATAAGCAAACGGATTATTTTTACAATCCATTTTTTTGGGGGGCTTTTTTTTTTACTAGGACCCAGGGAACGAAGAGCATGATCATTAAAATATACGCTCGGAGCAGCCACATGGCATTATATTCCGCTACATTAAATGCATCACATTATGCAGTTTTTTTTAACCATTTGTCTTCAAATTTGACATAGATACTAAAGAAGAAGAAGAAAAAAAAATTTTTTTTTTCTTAGTATTATTCTTGTGGTTGAGAGTTGGAAAATTTTCATGTACAGGGTTCCCCAACTTTTTTTTTGTACCCTGTTGTTGACTTGTAAAGTTACAAATATCAATTATTCTCACAAAAATACATCAAGTAAAATACATCATCGGTAATTTACAAATTAACAGGATGTAAAAATAAGTTTGGGGATATGAATACTATACTTTTGAATCAAAAATTTGAAAATATAATTTTAATTTATAAATAAATGTTTTTTTTTTCTAAAATTTTAAATTTTATACTTACCTTGCTAATCTTTTAACATTTCGAATAGCAAAAGATGAGAATCCATTGAGACGTTCACCAATACTTTGGAACATAACAAGACCCAGTGGGATCCCAATGGCAGCATAACACATTGTAAATAGTTTCCCACCAATGGTTACTGGAGTAGAGTGCCCGTAACCTGTAGTAATAAATCAAAAAAAAAATTGTTACTAGAAGAAAAAAAAAATTTTTTTTTCTATCAAATTCGAGTCAGAATTCCCAAGTGATTTTTTATTCGACACACACATGTGGTCTTATAAAACAAGACAAAAGAAAGCTATAGCTTTCTCTTTTGTTTGGTAATATTTTTTTCTTTCTTTCTGTCGTTTTTCTACACCCATTTCCATCATTGTCAACTAATAAACACGGTAGCAAATCTTAAGTGTGTTGTTCAATAGGATCTATAGAAATTTACCCACTGGAGAAAGTCTACAAGTGCACTTTCACTTTCTCGTTTTTTTTTTTTTTTTTTTTTTGCTACTGCGCTCCATCATCGCGGTTTGAGAGATTAAATCCTCAGAGACTGAATATAATATCTCAAGTGAGCTCTTGACTCACTTGTGTTTTTCTTTTTAACACTGTACATTTCCTTAAGTGAGCCACTCAATAAAGATTTTACATAATTCTCAAACGCCTCTGTACAATAACACTCAACTTCCCACACTCTGTTGCTCTTTTATTATTATTATTATTATTTTTTTAACATAGAAATAAATATTTTTTATTCATATTTACTAAAGTATTAAAGTAAAAGAAAAGTATTCCTGAGCTACTTGGTTCAGTGGTTAGAATACATTTCTTTTAACTGATCAACCTGAGATCGAGAAGGATATAGAACTACAAAAAAGTAAAAAAAAGTTGGTGCTGTCATTTTTAAACAATACCAGAGGTGGCGCTTGAGTAATTCAATTAGACAAATCTTCATGATCGGTAAATTGAAAAGTAAAGTTGTTAAAAATGCTAAGGGTAGTACAATAATATGTACATAAATGNGCTAAGGGTAGTACAATAATATGTACATAAATGTACAATAATATGTACATAAATGTACAATAATATGTACATGAATGTGTAATAATTTGTACATGAATGTACAATAATATGTACAAGGTGTTTAACATTTTNGAGGTGGCGCTTGAGTAATTCAATTAGACAAATCTTCATGATCGGTAAATTGAAAAGTAAAGTTGTTAAAAATGTTAAGGGTAGTACAATAATATGTACATAAATGTACAATAATATGTACATAAATGTAAAATAAAATAATATGTACATGAATGTGTAATAATTTGTACATGAATGTACAATAATATGTACAAGGTGTTTAACATTTTNCAATAATATGTACATGAATGTGTAATAATTTGTACATGAATGTACAATAATATGTACAAGGTGTTTAACATTTTATTGCACCGTAGAAAGCATTTTTTCACACTCTATTGCTAGAAGCAGCATGGGTTGTAAGGAGCTACGATGAAATTGGAAAAAGAAGGTGTAAAAAAAGGTTAAACACCCTGTACATAAAAGTACAATAATATGTATATTGATAAGGAATAATACAGAGTGAGTATTTTACGACTGAACAGGTCTACTTACACTACCCTACTATCACCCACTTATCTATGTGTGACTTACTCACTTGATAAACCTTGAAACCAAAAGGAAGAGTGGATGATAGTAAAGGTAGTATGGATACCTCCATTCAGTCGTAAAATACTCACTTTGTATGTACATTCATGTACACTAATACTTTGTTACATTCATGTATACAATAATATTCAACATGAATCACTCACAGAGTACAACAAAATCATCCTCATGGTTCTTTCCCAAACGGTCAGATGGTGTGAGCCTTAGGCTGCTACAGCAACCTTTTACAGATAGATGTACCAAAAATGGGCTATACATCTAATATGGGCAAAACTTAATAGAAATATTTAAAGTTTCTTAGGTCTATATTTAAAGTCTTCTATTGTAATTTTTAGGTTTATTTTACGCTTAGGGTTATTTCAAGTCTCATTTTAGGTTGGAATATGTTAATCAAAATTTCTTAAAAAAAAAAAAAAAAAAAAAATTTTTTTTTTTGGATAATGCATATTGGGTACAGTCTACATTGGTNAATTTTTTTTTTTGGATAATGCATATTGGGTACAGTCTACATTGGTTTTGCGCATATTAGTTAAAACCGAGTAGAACTAGATTTGGAGCAGGAGAAGCAGACAGACAGACAGACGGACAGAATTGTTGTATAAATCCCTTCAGTTACACTGTTCGTGGTTAATAATTAACTACATATGGCAGGTTTTAACGAAAAATGTAGTTACTCCCCTATATTGATCGACTTGAGAGTAATATTATTTGAAATCACACGACATCTAATATCCATTAAATTTCACCAACATTGAATAATAGAACCAAACTAAATAGAGTCTTTACTTTTACAATGAAGTATACAAGTTCTAGCATGTACTGGCAGTAATATTACTAAATTCATTCTCCCCTACCTTTCTCCATTGTTGTCATATTTTTCTAATACTACTTTCACAATAAGTTTGGAAAAAAAGATCTCAACTTTCACTTGTGTAATGAAAAAAAGCCAAGATCAGAGAAAATAGAAAAAAAAAAGGATTTTATTTCATAGCTTTTAATAATAACTGGTTTAAACACTACCATCCATTCTTTTATATAATATACTTTTTATTTTAGTTTCTACTTTCTAGTAAGTCTCGATTACTTTCTCTTTGGTGACTTTATTGAAATATCTTTTCATTTCTAGCTAGAAGAGTCCAAGTGATAGGTAAGTACTCTGAGGTTCTTATAAATAGTACCGTAGTATATAAGTTTTGTAAAAAAGAAAATATACTTGTTGGTTAGAATTGGTTTTTTTTTTTGGTCTTATAGGTGCTAAAAGTGTATTATTCGACTCCCGTTCTAACTTTCACCTCTAGAGAAAAGNTTTTTTTTTTGGTCTTATAGGTGCTAAAAGTGTATTATTCGACTCCCGTTCTAACTTTCACCTCTAGAGAAAAGTATTAAGAGGCTAAAACTAAAAGGATTTAAGAGGAGTACTTTACTTTTATCACCTGCTGAAAGAGACAAGCTCTTCCTATTTTTTTATAATCCTTTTTTCCTTACTTTTCAAAAAAAAAAGAACAAAAAAAAAATAGGATTCTGAGGTAAAAACTTAAAGTGAGAAAATCCCTATTGACCTTAATTAGGAGTCTAAAATAAAATTTATAGGATCATCTCAACACTTGAAGAACAAAAAAGGATAAAAGTTTAAGATAAATAGTCTACTGTATTTTTTATGAGGTCATTGACCTTTTAGATTTTAGGTACCAATGAAACTAGCTAGATTTATTGGTCTAGAAAATTTACAATTATTTTACCACCTCATTCAATCAGATATAGAATAGTTATTTAGTAGAGCAATGAAACATTATTAAACTTTTGGTAATCAGATAAAGTTGTGAAATTAACCCTCTTTTATGTAAGAAAAAATATGCAAAAATTGCACTTTTTTTTTGTAAAAATATGATGAAAATGAAGTACTATGTAATAAAAAATATGAAATAAAAATATTATGATGAATTTGGGAATAAGATTTATGTTAATCTATTAATAGAAAAAATAAAAATCTTTAGAATTACTGGAATAAAATAATGAGGGGTTAATATGTATAGTTTTATAGGCAATGTTATGTATAGGGGTGAATAACCTCAGTGANTGGTAATCAGATAAAGTTGTGAAATTAACCCTCTTTTATGTAAGAAAAAATATGCAAAAATTGCACTTTTTTTTGTAAAAATATGATGAAAATGAAGTACTATGTAATAAAAAGTATGAAATAAAAATATTATGATGAATTTGGGAATAAGATTTATGTTAATCTATTAATAGAAAAAATAAAAATCTTTAGAATTACTGANAATAGAAAAAATAAAAATCTTTAGAATTACTGGAATAAAATAATGAGGGGTTAATATGTATAGTTTTATAGGCAATGTTATGTATAGGGGTGAATAACCTCAGTGATATAAATTTTTCAAACTAAAATTCAAGTTTTCTTGAGATTTTTCAACTTTTTAAAAGTTGTAAATTAGTCAAATAAAAAGTTATTGATCCTGAAGGCATTAGACAAAAATATTTTAAATAGTATTATAGATTTATACAGTACGTCTCAAAAGTTTAAACTTTTGAAATGCAATATAAAAGAATTTGAATTTGAATTTTGTATACATTTTCTATTATTAAATTATAATAATCAAATTTTTCTTATCATTTTTTTTTTCTTTGAGTAGAAACTTCAAACTCATATTTTAAAGCATTATGAGAACTTTTCGTTACTATATTTTTTGAACAGATTGTAGAATTTGAATACTTATTTGAAAATTTGAAAATTTTATGTAGATACCGAATGCGTCTTTTAGTACAAACACTTTTTGAATTCAACTTTTTTTTTTTGTTTGGATATATCCAAAAAGTGTATACAGAATAAGATCCTATCTTATTGAATTTATTACTTTCTTTTCGATTTTCACCATATTCTTTTCTCAAATTTTTTTTTAAACGAGGTGATTGAGTTCAATCTTTTCTTTTTTTTTTGAACAAAATTTAAATTTCTACTATTTCAAACTACTATCACTACTACTATGTCGTCTGGTATAGAATTTCAAGTTATTCACTCCAGAGACGAATTTCGTATATAAAAATATCATAAGGATGATATGAAAAGTTATGTAATAGGAAAAAGATGTAGAAAATTGAGTCTGAAGAACTTGATTCAAAATTGAATAGAATGAAAAGTAGGTGTATAAAAATGATAAAATACGTTTGGTAAAAAAAAAGTAAAAAAAAGAAGATAAAAGAAACAAGTGCTTTAGAAGGAGCTTAATTCAATATAACTTTTAACACACGTCCTCCTAAAGAAATAGATATTTTCTATCTTCTCTAAATATAGTAATCGTAAGTCATATATTTTACTAACATCAAAAAAATTTTTTCTATAATTTTCTCCATAATATTACTATATATTATAAACTATATATGTATAAAAATAAAAAAAAGTTTTGAAGAAAATATTACCAAAAGAAAAAAGAAAAAAAAAGTTAGAAAGTTTATATTTATTGCCAAAAATAAAATAAACCGTAGGTGGTAATATACTGCTGTCTCCATAGAGAATGAAAGTTTTAGATAATGGAACTAAAATTTGAATCTGATAAATTTTGAAAAAAAAAAAAAAAATTTATGAAAAATTTTTTCACAATAACGCCCGATTTATACTTAATGTCATTCGTCCTTCATTCGAATGTTTGTTTGTTTGTTTGTTTGATAATTTATTCAAGTGTCAGAGAGCATAATTTTTATAAAAATGTTAATTTGCTAAGACACCCCCGCATACGCAGGACTAATTAAGTAAAATAATAATAAGTAATCTTAATTTTTAGAGTGATTTACACTTTGAATTGGCATGAGTTGGTTATAGCCCATAGTTAATTTACATACTGGTAAATTCTACAGTTCTCGATTCCTTTACCCACTCTTTAGCTTCTTTTTTCAACTTTCCCAATGTGACTATTTCGTCCAAGTTATGAGTTTGGATGAATTTATTCCATATCAGTATTGCTCTATCACTGAAAGACTTTTTAGAAAACTCAGTATTTTTTCTAATCATTTCAAAAGTTCCCTTTAGTTTTGAGTCATAGATGTGTTCTTTTACCATAAAGTATTTTTCAAGATTTAGAATTCTTGTACTTGGTAATTTATAAGTTTCAATTAACGTAATATATTTTAGTCTCTCTTCCAAACTAAGAATATTACATGAGTCATATAGCTTGTTCATATCATTATTGTCAAATTCCAATCGCAGTTTAGAATTGTAAAAAATCCTTGTTTTGTACTGGGCCCTTACATTTTTTCTTTTACTTGTATTTGGAAAAAAGAATGAGACTAAAATTTTATCAACTTTGTTCTGAAGATTAGTCAGTTTATTTTGATTGTCAACCCATACTGAATAGCAGAAATTGATATGTGATAGAACATAAGCATTAAGTAGTATTTTAACTATGTGATGATTAATTTTTCTTTTAACAAATTCTAGGCGACCACACCCTCTTGCCACTTTTTCCCCCACATTATAAATGTGTTGAGAAAATGAGAGAGTCTCATCTAACACTATTCCCAAGTATTTAAAAGATTCCGATTTTTTTATAACTCTATCATTAAATTTAACTTCACCCACTGTTATATTTGAATTATCCATCGGTTTTTTAAAAACCATGAACTCTGTTTTTTCATAATTCATTAATAAACCTGTCTTATTGCACCAATTATCCAGAGGTTTCATTGTTTCAGATAATATTGCTATAGATTTGTGTATATCATTGTTATAGCAGAATATTGCTAGATCATCTGCATATAGTATGAAATCTATTTCTTTATTCTCAAAAACTTCCTTTAAGTTATTTATAAAGAGAGAAAATAACATAGGGCCCAATATTGAACCCTGTGGGACGCCCTCAAATATTTCGTAGCTTTTTGACAATTCATCATTTACTTTAATTTTTACTTTACGCCCCTTTAAGTAACTCTCCAGTAAATTAATAATATTAGTATCTATTTCATATTCTTTACTCAACGTATGTAGAAGTAATGAGTGATCTACTGAGTCAAAAGGTCTTTTAAAATCAACAAAAATCACCGGAACTCTACTTTTAGGATTATCCAGTTTTTCGTATATGAACGATGTTAAGACTTTTAATGCAGTATCACAAGAT